>JAVGWX010000014.1:51546111-51778611 GCA_036924085.1 Ariolimax columbianus
TCTCCTTCCCCCTCCCTCTTCTACCTCCCCATCCCATCCCCCTCCTCCCGACCATGATCATCCGTTGTCTTCCGTGCGTGTTATTTCATTGAACACATCCACAACTTTGATACTGAGGACTTTGTGAGTAAGAGAGAGAGAGAGAGAGAGAGAGAGAGAGAGAGAGCTTTTGAATGCCAAAGAGAGTGTGTGAGAGATTACAGTCTGACAGAGAAGGGAGAGCTAGTGAGAGACAGAAATGTAGAGGGAGAGAGAGACATACGGGGGAAGAGAAACGGTAAGAGAAATGAGAATTGGGAACGGGAGAGACAGAGAGGGAGAAGGAGGGAGACTGTGAAAGAAGGATATGGGGCGAGCGAGAGAAAGAAGGACTGGGAGTACAGAGAGTGAGGGACGGAAAGAAGGAGAGAGAAAATGAGGGACAAAGAAATAAGGAGCGAGAGAGACAGAGATAGAGAACAAGAGTGCGAGAGCGAGAAGAGGGAGATAGAATGATTAGATATGGAGTGACAGAAAAGAAGCGCGTCAGTGAACTATGGGAAAAGAGTGAGAAAGAGAGGGAGATAGAATGATTAGATATGGAGTGACAGAAAAGAAGCGCGTCAGTGAACTATGGGAAAAGAGTGAGAAAGAGAGGGAGATAGAATGATTAGATAGGGAGTGAGAGAAAAGAAGCGCGTCAGTGAACTATGGGAAAAGAGCGAGAGAGAGAGAGAGCCAGGTAGAAAGAGACAGAGTGTAAGTGACACAGAGCCAATGACAGACACAGGCCCAGACATAGGCACCGAGTTCAGAATTAGCGAGAGAATCTGTCTCGAGGATCTGCTGACATCAGATCTATTTTTAAGGCATTTCGGGCTCCTGCACAGACATAACCAAAGTTAGTCCCAGCGCCACAACGCGGACGCTGCCGGTGCTGCTGCAGTGTGAGGACTCGTGTGTGGTGGGGAGACCGATTCGATTCTTCTTGTCGCTGCCTGGAAGCGAGTATTGGTGAATCAGAATACGAGTGGCCCGAAGGGGTCTATGTGAATGACAAGATTAGCACCACTGCCCCACAGAGAGCATGTCGTAAGAGGCGACTAACTGTGTCACATGGCATAATACCGACCATGGTTAGGAAATAGTAAGATGGCCGTGTCTGACTGGCTGCGCTCTCGACTTGCTCCGGTGTTTGTGTCGTTTTCGGCTGTTTGCTAGTTTCTGTTCGGATTATAATTCACGACTGCTTCACCAGGTGGTATCAAGAATTTTATTCTGTGGAATTTGTGTGCTTTCGTTCGGTTATCCTGTTGTTATGCTGCATCTTGCTGCGGCTGTACCTGGCTTAAGCCGAGAGAAAACAGTCCAAGATCGTCTTGAACGTTCCGTTTGACTACCCCACATAATTCAGCACAGATTTTGACTACTCAATGGCCTTCCTGCTTGGATTGAAGCCGACTTCCTCCTACCACCCCTTCTATCTGAGGTTATACCAGACCTCTCCCATCCCCGCATTCTCAGCACAGTAAGAATCACGCTTACCCGAAGGTGGATACAATTAAGAGGGACTGGTGCGGAACGCGAAGAAAAAAAACGGAGTCAGACACGGACAGAAAAGGAAAGCCGACACACACATTGGTTCAACACATACTCCTCCTGGTCTTCATCCCGACGCTGCGGAGTACCGGGCTCCGCCTGAGGAGTCTGTAGGGATTTCGATCGACACACTACGCATGAACAATCCTCAGCAGTTGGACTTGATAGTTGTCGGTGGTCGCAACAGGCCGTTGACGCCTAAGCGAGCATTATTATTATTAATATGATTCGGTGGTTTTTTTATGAGCAGCATTGATGGCGCCTAACAGGTGCGGTCTACATTGCTCTAGTGTTTGAATCTATTAAGATTTACTCGCCCATCGGTTAACCACCCTCCATAGTGGAGTAATAAGCTGTTCGAGCCTAACCCGCTGAGCAGAAAATCCTCCTTCACGTTACATCCAGCTCACACCAGAGATGGGACCTGCATGCCCCTGTAGAAGTATAGGTAAACTAAGATAAAGACTAAGATAACCATTTACAGATGGGTAGACGGGTGCTGTGGTTATAGGTACGGTTCAGAAACCAAACTTGCAAGTGGTTGGATTTATGAACCAGCAAGTTAGTACCCACATGACGAGGTAACCCACACAATATTTTGCTTAATTACTTACTTCCCCTGTCACACTATGTCACACATAATTCTTCCGGCATTATCAAAACAAGACTAACATCAAGGTCAGGAGATACATACTGATCAAGGTCCCACCTCATGTCAAGGTCAGGAGATACATACTGATCAAGGTCCCACCTCATGTCAAGGTCAGGAGAAACATACTGATCAAGGTCCCACCTCCGTCAAGGTCTGGAGAAACACACTGATCAAGGTCCCACCTCCGTCAGGGTCAGAGAAACATACTGATCAAGGTCCCACCTCATATCAAGGTCAGAGAAACATACTGATCAAGGTCCCACCTCCGTCAGGGTCAGAGAAACATACTGATCAAGGTCCCACCTCATGTCAAGGTCAGAGCGACATACTGATCAAGGTCCCACCTCATGTCAGGGTCAGGAGATACATGCTGATCGACCTCTCCCCTCCTCTTCCCCCCCCCCCCCCCCTTACAACCCCTCTTCCATCTAACGCCATGATAAGATGAAAGACACTAATAAAGGCCGCTATTGCGCCCTCATCCCTCTCATGACAGCAGGCTGTCTTACAGAGACTGACCAACGAGACGGGGATTGAGACTGTGTACCCTGTGGTGGTGATCATAACTGAAGCAAGTCGAATTGCATTACAGCTATAAGGTCACACGGCCGCAAAAAGTAACAAGAAAGTCCCCTTACGGAATATATTCTCTCACATGTCACACGCAATAGCAAAGATAAGGAAAGTATTGTTATTGATAAGAATCTGTCGCATGCTAAAACAGATAAGGAAAGTCCTCTTAGGACTGAAACAAGTCCCGCAACAAAATAAGTAAAGACAGTCATTTTATGGTTAGCATCCTGTTCCAATCCACACCAAACTATAGAGACATGGAGGTCTTCTTGGGATTAATGACCTGTCGCTATCCACACCAAACTATAGAGACAGGGAGGTCTTCTTGGGATTGATGACCTGTCGCTATCCACACCAAACTGTAGAGACAGGGAGGTCTTCTTGGGATTAATGACCTGTCGCTATCCACACCAAACAGCAAAGACAAGGAAAGTCCTCTTTGTTCTAACATTCTGTCACAAGCCCCACTAAACAGCAGAGACGAAGGAAAGTCCTCTTTGTTTTAACATTCTGTCACACCTCCCACCAAACAGCAAAGACAAGGAAAGTCCTCTTTGTTCTAACATTCTGTCACAAGCCCCACTAAACAGTAGAGACGAAGGAAAGTCCTCTTTGTTTTAACATTCTGTCACACCTCCCACCAAACAGCAAAGACAAGGAAAGTCCTCTTTGTTCTAACATTCTGTCACACCTCCCACCAAACAGCAAAGACAAGGAAAGTCCTCTTTGTTCTAACATTCTGTCACAAGCCCCACTAAACAGCAGAGACGAAGGAAAGTCCTCTTTGTTTTAACATTCTGTCACACCTCCCACCAAACAGCAAAGACAAGGAAAGTCCTCTTTGTTCTAACATTCTGTCACACCTCCCACCAAACAGCAAAGACAAGGAAAGTCCTCTTTGTTCTAACATTCTGTCACACCTCCCACCAAACAGCAAAGACAAGGAAAGTCCTCTTTGTTCTAACATTCTGTCACAAGCCCCACTAAACAGCAGAGACGAAGGAAAGTCCTCTTTGTTTTAACATTCTGTCACACCTCCCACCAAACAGCAAAGACAAGGAAAGTCCTCTTTGTTCTAACATTCTGTCACACCTCCCACCAAACAGAAAAGACAAGGAAAGTCCTCTTTGTTCTAACAGTCTGGACTAAAAGTACTACCACTAATCAATCTGAAGACAAGCTCACGAAAAAGACAACGAACGACTTTTTTCAAAGAACAAACAGAAAAAAAGATCGATGGTTAAATCCTTTCTACGAATTAAAGAAGAATATAAATACAAACAATGGGAAGGAAATACCTGACTACGTCGGACAATAGTAACACATACACGAACCGGTTCACAGTGCACAGACAATACACACACGTTGTATTGTAAACAACGAATGTCCATAAACAAGATTGAAAGTGGCTGGGTCATTGCAACATCTCGTTTACGGAAAACAAGTAAACAAAATTAAATTTTTGTAGCAAACGTTTTAATTTGTATTTCGGAGTGGCCTATCGATAAAACTCGCTCGCTTTCACAATCCTAAGGCATCGGTTAAGCATCACTATGTGTACAGTTTGATAGACATTTTGTATATTTTTTTTCGATCGTTCCTCCGAATTCAGAACGCAATAGCAATCTACCTTACTTGTCAAGAAACTTATAACAGCCAAATAGGTTGGAAGATCTCTGATTGAAGTTCTGCAAAGAAAATGCTACTTACAAGATATGTTCTTCTTATGTGTGACTACAGCATTGTGTGGGGGATAGCGATGTCTGGGCTGGACGTCCCACTCGTTAAAGGAAAGTGAAGCGTCTGATATAGCCACGTCTTTCCAGGTGTAGAGATCGCCGCTGGATTCACTGTTCGGCTTGCCGTTCAGGAGTTTTCTTGCCAATGGGCTCTCCTACATTATTGTGTCCCCAGCAGCACTTTTATGAGGGGCCCCCATGTTTCTTACAGAGCCTGCTGTGGGGCGAGATCGAGTACTCGGCGGTATAACTGGACGGGCAGATTGGGCTCATTAGCCTTGGTTGGCAGCCAATCTAAGAGAAGGTAAAGTCGGACTCTAAACCCAGGTAGAGGAAGCTTGTTAGGCTGTTTAAGTTCGCCTAGGAGAGGACCAGCTCTGGTTCTAAGCCCACAGGTCCCAGAGAGTGCTGGCTAGTCTTGGGACGAAGAGAGTATCATCGGATGTCTCGAGTAACTAGCACCTGCGGGCAACGACTCCACTGACTTGTGGATAGTTCGGGAGAGGTTAGGGCTTCGGGAGTAAACCCAGACATAAAATCCAGAGTGGTTGCACCTAAAGCAGATGGTTTCAAAATTGCGAACTCATCCCCGCAGCTCCTGCATCTGAGCCGGTGCCAAGTTGTCCTGCTTTACATTTCTTTGGATTACACCAGCGAGGCAGAGAGAGGGAACCTGTAGTTTGGGCAGCCCATGGTATCAATATTCAGCGCCCAGGCTTCCGCCATGAGAGGCTACTCACAGGGTGCCACGCACATGGTCTGCAAAGACTGAGACGCCTATGAATGAAACAGCATTGTAATTTTTGCACTAATTTTTTTCGGTAACGCGCATTAAACCCAACAATTTTGCTGTAAGAAGTGAAAGATCTACCACTCTACCACTAAGACGCTGCGTGTAGACTACGCACTCCTAAACAGTTCAACGCAGGTCGTTTAACATTTCACACGCCAGCGAGACATTATTTCAAAACTCTTATCTGTTTCCCCCGTTTCCGACCAATTTAGATCCAATATCTGTTCTACCAACCAATTTAGATCCAATCTGCCCACACAGGTTATCCGCCCCTGATTTATTAGGTCATTGTAACCTGGCCGATCGATAAAATCCTCGTTCCCAAAGACATTGTCTAGACATATTGATCTGGGAAATGATCTTCGCGTGTTGCTTCTGGCAAATATCTGGAGAGAGAGACAAAAGAGAGGCAGACATTTTCCTGCTCCACAAAGCAAGACAACTTTAAAACATGAATCACGTCGACGGGCATAGTCGAGCACAGTCATATTCTGATCAGTATGTTTCACATGACTCTAACATATTCTGATCAGTATGTTTCACATGACTCTAACATATTCTGATCAGTATGTTTCACATGACTCTAACATATTCTGATCAGTATGTTTCACATGTCTCTGACTAACATATTCTGATCAGTATGTTTCACATGACTCTGACTAACATATTCTGATCAGTATGTTTCACATGACCCTGACTAACATATTCTGATCAGTAAGTTTCACATGACTCTGACTAACATACTCTGATCAGTATGTTTCACATGACCCTGACTAACATATTCTGATCAGAATGTTTCACATGACTCTGACTAACATATTCTGATCAGTATGTTTCACATGACTCTGACTAACATATTCTGATCAGTATGTTTCACATGAATCTGACTAACATATTCTGATCAGTATGTTTCACATGACTCTGACTAACATATTCTGATCAGTATGTTTCACATGACTCTGACTAACATACTCTGATCAGTATGTTTTACATAACTCTGACTAACATATTCTGATTAGTATGTTTCACATGATCCTGACTAACATATTCTGATCAGTATGTTTGACATAACTCTGACTAACATATTCTGATCTGTATGTTTCACATGATTCTGACTAACATATTCTGATCAGTGTGTTTCACATGACTCTGACTAACATATTCTCATCAGTATGTTTCACATGACCCTGACTAACATATTCTGGTCAGTATGTTTCACATGACTCTGACTAACATACTCTGATCAGTATGTTTCACATGACCCTGACTAACATATTCTGATCAGTATGTTTCACATGACTCCGACTAACATATTCTGATCAGTATGTTTCACATGACTCTGACTAACATATTCTGATCAGTATGTTTCACATGACTCTGACTAACATATTCTGATCAGTATGTTTCACATGACTCTGACTAACATATTCTGATCAGTATGTTTCACATGACCATGACTAACATACTCTGACCAGTATGTTTCACATGACCCTGACTAACATATTCTGATCAGTGTGTTTCACATGACTCTGACTAACATATTCTGATCTGTATGTTTCACATGATTCTGACTAACATATTCTGATCAGTGTGTTTCACATGACTCTGACTAACATATTCTCATCAGTATGTTTCACATGACTCTGACTAACATATTCTGATAATGTTAGAATGACAGAAAAGCAAAGTAATGGGACCTAGGGAATGATCCCTGAGTCCCATTACTTTGCTTTTCTGTCATTCTAACATTATCAGAATATGTATTAAAAGATCATACAGGTAAAGTGAGTAAACAACTCCAGGCAACAATGAAAAAGGCAAATGCAATGTTAGGTATGATAAAGGTATAAAGCATTAGTTAGACTTAGGTTGGAGTACTGTGTACAGGTGTGAAGTCCTTAGTGTATATAAGATATCAACATGCTGGAGCAGAGCAAAGAAGCGCGACAAAGCTGATTGTGGCATTTTAGAATTACAGTTATGGGGAAAGAAAAACCGGTCTACAGTGTTTAGAAAATCAAATAATTCGAGGTAACTTAATACAGGTTTATAAGATAATCAAAAGAAAGAATAAATGAGATTGTAACAAGTGTTTTTTGTTAATGCAACCACCTACAACAACAATAAGGCATTATTAGAGAGGACAAATTAACTAAAGAAAGGTCTTGATCAGATAATAGGAAATTTTTTTTAGGCAAACAGTGGTTAATACTTGGAATGCATTGCCACCGGATGTAGTAGTAAAGTAAAGTAAAGTAAAGTAACCCATAGCATTACTGCCGTGGGGGTGTTAAGGCTGGGTTGACCCGGGAGCCATTGCGGTCTGAAAAAAACATTACCGTCTCAACTGGAGAATAAACCCAGGGCCACTCAGATGCGAAGCCAGATCGCTAATTACTGCGCTACGCGGCTCCTATGTAGTAGAGGCATGAACAATTAATGCATACAAGAATAGAGTGAATGCGCATAGCTTTTAAAGCGAAGAAATGTAAATACAACTGGTTGTATACAGACTTTGCAGACTCTTCTGAACGAGTATAAAGACGTTAAATTTAATACTGACTAGCATACTCTGTTCAATTTGTTTTGTCTGTCTGGACGTTAGTCTCCTTTTCTCAGAAAGAAAGTACTGAAAGTACTGAATAATAGAAAGACAGCTCGGTACGGCACGTGTTAACAATGATCATTTACAAGTGAATGTACTTATTGGAAAGAACAAACGTACGCGGAAGACAAGAGACGAAGGGAGACAGTGAGTTGGACGTATCCAGACGGATCGATTCTCAAGCCGATCAGAAATAGTAAAAGTGAACAGGAAGATTGAAGAAGACGCGATGATGTCACTTTCCATATTTAGATTCTGAGTCAGCATACAGGCTGGCTGGAGATTAGCTAGGCATCTGCTCGTCAGAAGCTGGCGCTTTTAGCATTTACGTTTTGTGTCCTGTTTAACCTGACAGGTCACTTTAGTGCAGGCGCTTGGAAAGGGAATTGACGAAAGAGGGTTATGAATAAAGACAGCAGCCTGACATTGCAAATGTAATTGTGTTTGTAAATATATACGAGCGAATATACACACAGCCATAGACCATACATACAGGCACACACCCACACACCCAACCACACACTCGCCCACACCCACATAAACACACATACATACACACACACCAATAAAGAACGCCCATTAAGTAATAGCAATTTTATTATAAAGTGCATTGAAGAGTATGCACAACATACAATCTTATTTATGGACAGAAAATGGCGCTTTAGCAATACCCCATGTAAGGGGTATGACAACCGAGAAGTATGCGCATGTGCAATTTAGCATACAACATGGCCGTCCCAATGTCGACTTGCACCGTGGAAGATTCAGGCGTTGTTGGACCCCTGTGGTCAGAAGTCGTGAAACCATTTTGAGATCTACAGAAGAATGACGGTTCAGTATGGAGAAAGTTGTTTCAGTCATTGCAGAATGTAGGAAGGGGTAGATAGATTTCAAAATGAAAAGACAAAACGTCATTGATGAATCCCGGAGTGGAAGACCAGCAAGCGTGGTAACTGACACAGTGAAACAGCAGATCGACTAACTAGTCAGTGGTAATACGCCAGCCCCGTTTGAGGAAATAGCCGCAGATTTCAACATGAGTCACGGCGTTATGCACACAATTGTCCATTAATCTCCGAATGGTTGTTTGGACTCGTACTGATAGTCTATGCTGCTCTCTCCAGGGTGTTTGTTCTGTCCCAGTTGTTAAAGGAATAACAGTTTCATGTAGTTCTGTGGTGTGTCTACGATGTCGTTTGGCTTGGTTTACAAAGCTACTTCTTTTCAATCGTCCCATTGTTAGGTTCTGGAATCTATCCTTCATTGAGTGACAGCATACAGTTGAACTTTTCTGCTTGTGTTAGCACCTTTGTGTCTCTACGTGCCCCTAGTGCTTGGATCCTCCATAGTTTCTCCATCTCCACTTTAGGCGTTGATTTCATTGCCCATGTAAAAACCCTTAGCGACCGATTTTGTACCTTATCTAACTCTTTCAATCTAGTGTTTAATGCTGGACACCAGGCAACTGATCCATTTTCCAGATGTGGTCCTATGCCCTGTTGGTAAACGCTGCTAAGTATTTTCTCTCCTGCTGCCCATATGGTTCCACTTAGTTTTCTCAGAATGCCTAACTTTCTTCTGGTTTTTCTTTCTGCCTCGTTGACGTGTTGTCTCCAAGTCCACATATCATCAAATGTAACTCCGAGGTAGGTGGGCTGTTTATCTTCTCTTAGTAGCTCTCCATCTATCTTGATGTCTCCCGCTTTTTGTTTTGGAGAGAGGGTGAAGAGGGTAGAGCTGCATTTATCTGTGTTGATTTTAACATACCATTTATTTGCCCATAGGGCATCTTTTGCTCTTTGTAGCATTTTGGCGGTAACTGTTGCAATATTCAACAGTGCACCATATCACCAGGTCATCTGCATACATTGCCACTTTCACTATACTCGGCAGTTCGGTAATCAGGTCGTTAATGTAGACTATGACAAGTGTGGGGGAAAGCACACCCCCCTGCGGTACACCACCCTGCGGCACACCACCCTGCGGCACACCACCCTGCGGCACACCACCCTGCGGCACACCCCCCTGCGGCACACCACCCTGCGGTACACCATGGCGTAGTCAAATGTTCTTACCCTTCAGTCCATCTAGTTGTACTGTAGCTCTTCTATTATGCAGGTATTCTTTTAACCATTTGTACATTCTACGTTTTACTTAACTCTCAGTTTCTTCACGAGTCCTTCTTTCCATACCTTATCAAATGCTTTCCTTATATCTATCCATGCTGCTAGTACCAGTTTCTTGTCTTGGAAAGCATCCTCAGTAGAGAAGCATTTTTGAAAACCCGCTTACTGTGACACAAGGAGGTTCTCACTCTCAAGGTACCACTGCATTCTGAGATTAATGATACGTTCCATTGTTTTACAATAACAAATTGTAAGTAACAACAGTTAGAAAACTGGCCTGTGATCACTGCCACCCAGTTGTTTCCCAACAACGCGTGTGATGTTCCATTTCATATCTGGTGAATGGAGTGCTAGGTCTGGTGTGAAAGTGGTACGTCATGCCCTCGAGTAGATGGTCGGCAGGTCGGTTGGCTGATTGATCAGGATAAGTCTATTGTCATCCTGCCTGTTTTCGAATTCCTCTCCTCTCTTGTCCATTTGATCGTAGCTCCAGCTTTGTGAATGGCCGTTGAAATCTCCACACAAGATCGGTTTATCTTTTTATCTTTTTTTTCAAGGATTGTATCCAGTGCCAGGGGTCGGTCACTCGGACAGTAGTAAATCAGCAGGTGAAATTATGTAATTTCTGTCTTGAGTTGAAGCATCTGATATTCTGCCCCCTCCGTATATGCTTCAATCTGGCTTGAGTTGAAGCATCTGGTATTCTGCCCCCTCCGTATATGCTTCAATCTGGCTTGAGTTGAAGCATCTGGTATTCTGCCCCCTCCGTATATGCTTCAATCTGGCTTGCACTGATATTAGTCCTCACCAGTGTTATTATTTCCACCCTTTCGTCTGTCTTTTCGGTCCATCCGATAGCACTGATATTCTCTAATTTTGAACACTGTATCTTTGTTTAGAAGTGTTTCTTGCATGCAGCACACATTGACTTGCTCTTTATTTAGTACATATTCAAGTTCTAGTTTTTTACTGTACCCATCTCTTTTGCTATTGACTCCTTCCGCATTCCAATGCATTATTTTCAGTGGTCTTTGTTTTGTTCTGTTTGGATCTGTTTGGCCAGTATCTCTATTCTGATGCTTCCTGGCTCCACAAAGCAACCGAGAAGGACCTCCAGTAACAAAGGTTGGGCTTTTGAGTGGGGCCGGCATTGCATCAACCCGGTTGTCCATCACAGGCCGAGCGCCATTGCGTTTTGTTAATATGCGTGACAATCTAATTGCTGTGGTGCGCCTCTTGGCTGGTTGCATCGGTCTACAGCACCTTAAAGTTGCTTTGGCAGACTGTGGTCTTGCTCGAAAGGATGTGATGGTGGTGATGATGATGATATTACGTTATGATCATCTACTGACTGCGTCACACTTGTCTACTCACTACGTCTCGAATGTCTACTCACTACGTCACGATTGGATACATACTCATGCTGAATTGTTACACATTTGAAGATTGTCTTTCTTGTCTCTGTAGGCTTATGGCTCCTTTCGATTAGCTTCTCAATCTGCGGACAACTCAACTGCTGCTGTAACCTAGTGCCATGCAGTCACCACCGGGAGATGGGAAGAGACAACCCAGAATACAAAACACAACTCGGCCTGTCGAAGACGGACTGGGTTAGCTGACAGCGGTCACAATTAGGACACACACGCATATACAGGCATGGTTATTCAACTATCGAAAATAATCGTTGTGGATACGTCCCTTTCGGATACAGCTGGGGAGGATCGGTGCCTGGTGCTTAGCCTCAAAAGGAGTCATCTAAGCAACAGATCCTGAGGCTGTTAAGAAAAAGTCCGGAGGGAAGGCAGAGTAGCTTAACTGGCCGGACTGCCAAGCATCATGATGATGATGTTTCCCCGTCACGTGAGATGAAGACTACTCTCTATGGCCAGCCGTTTTGGAATATATTGTCCCGTTTCTGTGTCCGCTGAAATGGATGAAGTGCGAGGTGGTTTTGATTTAACATAATGACGTTCTTCTCAATCCCTAAACTAACTCTCTCGTCTTCAGCTACCTTTAGCCAATGGCGAGACATTGTCGAGATAACTGGAGATGGAATAGGATGCATATTATTCTTCAAGGTTTACTCTCGAAGACATTCTGCAAAGCTGCGGGGGATTACATCCAATAGGTTGGCAATGCAGGATGACCAGGTCTGGACCTCCATTTTCATAACAAAAGGAAACTTAAGCCCCAAATAGTGTCCCCGATATTCACAAAGCGCTGACACGAAGTAAAAGTCAAGGTCACCCACATAGACAGATGGACTTTGAATAATCCAGTTTCCCTAAAACCCACAGGAGGCAGAAGAGGTCATCCAGCCAAATCGTGATGATGTGCGTGAACCAAAGGTACAGTTCACAAAATTGTCATAAATGACAATTGCAACTGATTAATTAGTTGATCGTTGCTCCACTTGCGCCACCTTGACTATAACATGTTACACAATAAGAGTATCACTTTCCCTTGCTTAGTCATCGAAGGCTCCTCTGGCTGGGACACATTCGGAGGATGGATGATGGCAGAATACTAAAATATCTTTCCTATGGGGAATTACATTTGGGGGACATGTCTCGGGGCCGGCCACTACTTTGGTACAAGGATGTATCCAAGCGGGATATGAATGATGCAGGCATCGATTTGGAATAATGGGAACATGACGCCATGGATCGTGTTACATGGAGGGGCAGGATTACGCATGGAATACAGTCAAAGAAGATACTGATTGCTGATAGGCTAACGACTCAGAGTTTGAGAAGACAGGCCACACCATGCGATGTTGCAAACGGTCCTGCTTTTTCATGCACACACTGTGGAAGATGCTTCTCTACCCGAATTGGTCTTACGAGTCACATTCGTTTCCGTCATGGACTGTAGTTGCATACCTTTTCAAAGCACAATTACTATCGTCTGAGAAGACGGAAAGAGCTAATGATAAGTATCAGAAACAAGGCAATCAACCTTTCAGTAGACAATCGTCCAATCCACACAATTTCTATGCTCATATCAAATATCACCGGAAAATAATGACAAACGCATTAATCTGGTTTGTCTGTAGATGATGAAATATACAGCAGCTGGCATTACGAGGCGTGTTCAAATGAAACCGGACCAAGCTGCAACAAGTGAACATACGCACGATCCGCATGATGACGTCACGTATGGTGTACACAGCACATACCAACCGTCAAGTTTGGAAAATGTCATTATCCTCCGACTCAAAGTTTCTCAGCAGACCGTTGAAAACATGGCGGGTGTGATTCGGAATCCGTCCAGAGTTGGTCAGTGAGCGGTGATTCGGTTTCTAACAGCAGAAGGATGTCGACCAGTTGATATTCATCACACAATGCAGACAGTCTATAATGACAAAAGTGTGTCGAAGACAAAAGTGAAGAACTGGACAACGACGTTGAATAAAGAAGGACGTGAGTTAACCCAACAATATGCACCTGACCTGGTTTTGGATGATCTTTCGTTAACTCCTTAAAACATCGTTGTCCAGTTCTTCACTGTTGTCTTCGACACACTTTTGTCACCATGGACTGTCTGCATTCGGCTTCTATTTCTGTTCTGTTTTTTTTTCTAAAAATCGAAGTCACTGCATTCCGTGCATACTCATAGGTGCTAAGTCTCTGTCATCAAATGGCTGATGAATGCTGATGGTCCCAGTAGCTCGCTGGTTGTATACTCTCCTGCTCCGTCTTCTCATGCGCCATACTCCGCTGACACCTCGTTTAATGTCGAAACTTTGCAGTTTGTGAATTGCTGCTTCATCTATTGCGGTGTCTTCATCCAGCAGGAAGTCATTGATTGATTTCAAAATGTCACTTCTGTCCATCACTAATGATCCCTGATGTCAGCTCTATAATTTCCCTGAACCCCAGTATGAGCAGGACAGTAGATCCATGTCAACCCCTGGAGGTTTGAGGCCTCAGCTGCTGCTATCCACTCGTACCTAAGCCATCCCTTCTGTCCTTCTGAAGTACGGCTTGCTAGTCTGTCACGATTACTGCCCTTGTTATTGAGGTCTCAGATATCTATTTCAGTGCTGAGGTCACTGCTTCCGTCTCAATTCCCATATTGGAGGTTGTTGACATGTATACCCTAATGCATTCAGCAACGACCTGTCCCCTCACTCTAGCCGAGTAACCCCAGCCTGATGTCCCCCTGCGCAGCAGTGATCCGTCTGTGTATATGACGGCTATCACTCTCCTGCGTGTTCTCAGTTATCAGCTGATTTACCTCGTGCTCTGCTCCCCCGTTGCTTCGTTCTCTGCATTCCTTGCCTAAGGTTATCATGACTCTCTGGTACTCTACCATTCTATCCCCAGTGTGGACCCATTCTTCCCCTTTGGCTATCGTCTCAGCTGGAGTGACGTGTCCGATTGTTGTCTCGGCCTGTGACATCAATGACGCCCGCTCTTGATTCGTGATCCCTTGCATTCTGCAATGAATGTCAACTGGTGGACATCCTTCTGCTGTTAGAAACCTAATCACCGCTCGCTGATAAACTCTGGATATATTCCGTATCACACTCGCCATGTTTTCAACGGTCTGCTAAGGAAACTATGCGTCGGAGGATAATGTAATTTTGCAAACTTGACGGTTCGAATGTACTGTTTACACCTAAAATGACGTCATCATGCACATTGTACGAATTTTCACTTGTTTCAGTTTGGTCCGGTTTATTATGAACACGTCTCTCAACACGCTCACAGCTCTCCTAAACACCAGCAGCAAGTATTCAGACTCTATATTTAAAGTTTGAATCATATCCAACATAAAACGCTAGACAAACCAAAATGTTGATATTTAACCATCTTTTGGTTAGTACACCAAAAGGTATGCCTCACGGCACAAGTGAATAAAGCAAGACAAGATAAGATAAAACAAGACAAGAGAAGAGAAGACAAGATAAGATAAGACAAGACAAGTTAGATAAGATAAGACAAGATAAGACAAGACAAGACAAGATACGACAAGATAAGACAAGGCAAAACAAGAGAAGACAAGACAATATAAGACAAGACAAGACAAAACAAGACAAAACAAGAGAAGACAAGATAAGAGAAGACAAGAAAGAGAAGACAAGATAAGATAAGATATGATAAGATAAGCCAAGACAAGACAAGAAAGATACGATAAGACAAGACAAGACAAGATAAGGCAAGATAAGACAAGGCAAAACAGGAGAAGACAAGATAATATAAGACAAGACAAAACAAGACAAGAAAAGACAAGATAAGAGAAGACAAGACAAGAGAAGACAAGATAAGATAAGATAAGATAAGATACGATAAGACAAGACAAGACAAGATAAGATAAGACAAGACAAAACCCAAAAGGTACAGCCATCTTGGTCGCTACGTGACGACACCTCATAACGAGCCCTACGTTGCTAAACCTAGCTAGACGGAGCCAACCTAAGCCAGACGCTGTGAGTCTGGTAGCTGGGCATAGCGAAGACGTCGTCATAGCGACGGGACTACATATCTAGCTTGGCCAAAAAAAGTACGAACGCAGAAGAAGAATTTACTAAGATCTTGAACTCTTCAATATCATATTTTGTCCTGGCAGGCTAAAATCGTGCATCGTGATCCAGCAACTCTGAGTATATCTAAGCGACACGTTCATGTTGAGTAATGTCAAAGAGCAAGTACCTCACGCCGCTCTATCCTGGGGACATGAGTCAGTTCAATCCATTTTTTTTCGATGTGGCGTTTTCGAGAGCAAATATGTGGGGGCGGTACTGGCTGTCAGAAACATCTTCTAGATTGCAGTCTTGTGCACCGCACCTTGTGGCCTACTACAGTGGGGTTTGTGTCAATCACTTTCTTCTTTCTAAATATCGAATTTCTGGTATTCATTCAGACCCGTGTGTCTGATGCCAGGTAGCCAAATGTTGAGTAAACTCATTTCGCTGGTTTGCCTTGGTATATATACCATGTTGAATACAGGGCCTCTTTCATTCCATCTGTCCACTTCAGCTCTGGTCGACCGCGAGAGTGGCTAAAGTGTATGGCCACCACGACGTCACTCTATGTGTCCATCTGTTTTCCGGCATGCCCACCACATGGCCGGCCCATCTGTATTTTCGTAACAACGCGGCGTCTCTGATGTCAGAGAAGGAAGTTCGAAGACCGATCTCCGCGTTGCAGATTAGGTCTCGACCGGAGATCTTCAATATTCTTCTCTTCATCTCTCGTTGTGCGACGCAAAGTCTATCTGCATAAGCTTTCCGTAAGTCCCCACCTAGCAGCCATAAAGCATTGCTGGAATAACCACACTGTTGAGGTGTGAGCCCTAGCGTTGTCAGCTCGCATCTGTTGAAGTATGGGTTTAATACAGCTGAAACCGACCCAGCCTGCTGTTATCCTTCGTGAGATCTCCCTTTTTATTAAATGGGAGGTCGTGGTCTCTTTTCCCAAGTAGATATACGAATTTATATTTTAGACGGGAAAATCTGCAAGGCGCATATCTCCTTTTGGGCAGAAGGTGTTGAGCATGAACTTGGCTTTTTTTCTTTTAGTGCCTATGCCCACTGCAATCCATCTAGCAATATTTAGTGTGACATCTCTTCGCTTCTTATGTGGTACTGCACAGAGAATGGACTATTCTATTTCAGTTGAAGCAAGTTTTAGACATCCTGTAACATTCTGAACAGTTTAATTAATTGCCGTATTAATCCGCCTTACATGCGCAGCGTTTTTCCAAACTGACGGGATGTTATCAGCGATGGAGAAGTACACGGTTATTTGAGTCCATTCAGGAATAGAAAATACAGTGCATTACATGTTCCGTTGATTGAAAATAGAAATTAATTGCAAACACTGCATTACACAGTCATAGTGAAATACAAGAGAACTACGACAAGATTACAGAACAGTCGGCCAAGTTGAGACTGGATATCAAAATGAAGAAAACTCAGCACTAACAACAAAGAACCATCATGCTGGCAGTTGTAAGACGTGCATCTTAGTTGTTAGTTCGACCCGTTCTTCGACCTTGAGTGGGTCTCAGAATACAGCCATTTCTGTTGTGTGCGCGTGTCGTCCAGAGGAATAGTAGTCCATCTGTTGTGTGCGCGTGTCGTCCAGAGGAATAGTAGTCCATCTGTTGTGTGCGCGTGTCGTTCAGAGGAATAGTAGTCCATCTGTTGTGTGCGCGTGTCGTCCAGAGGAATAGTAGTCCATCTGTTGTGTGCGCGTGTCGTCCAGAGGAATAGTAGTCCATCTGTTGTGTGCGCGTGTCGTTCAGAGGAATAGTAGTCCATCTGTTGTGTGCGCGTGTCGTTCAGATGAATAGTAGTCCATCTGTTGTGTGCGCGTGTCGTCCAGAGGAATAGTAGTCCATCTGTTGTGTGCGCGTGTCGTTCAGAGGAATAGTAGTCCATCTGTTGTGTGCGCGTGTCGTCCAGAGGAATAGTAGTCCATCTGTTGTGTGCGCGTGTCGTCCAGAGGAATAGTAGTCCATCTGTTGTGTGGTCGTGTGTGTTGTACTTTTCTAGAGAATCTTGCCAACGAGTTGGGGACCGGCCCTTTTTGTCGCCTGGTACCACATGGTGGCCATGGTATTCCATCTTTCGTCTTGTTTTCTAAATATATAATGGAAGAAGTGGATACCTTCATCTGTTTGGGCAGCACAATTGACACACCAAGAGGTGCATATGTACTTGCGAGACATGGAAATGTAAGAGGGGCGTTCTTGAAATTAAACAGTAAATGGAGATCTAGAGAAATCAAGAATTACAGAAAAGTTAGAATTTTCAACGCAAGTGTCAAGTCGGTGCTGCTGTGTAAAGCGGAGATGTGGTGAACGACTAAGGCCATACAACAGTCTCTAGTCCTTCGTTAACTGACGCCTGCTAATGATAATGGGTACAACATGGCAGGACATGGTGAGGAATGAAGACCTATGGGAAAGGAGCCATCAACAGCCACTGAAACAACAAATTAAGCGATACAAATGGGACTGCATAGAACATAAGCTACATAAGGCATCGTCCAACATAGACAGACAGGCTCTTACATGAAATCCTCAAGCTAGAGAAGCGAAACTAGAACATGCAAACCATATGTAAAATAATGTGAAAAGAAACTAAGATTAAATTATTACACCTGGAGAGAGACAGAAAGGGCTACCCAGGACCCTGTATCCTTGCAAGGTTTGGTCAATGGCCTAAGCATCGAAACGAGTAAAAAACTTTGATGATGATAAATAATTACACCTGGAGAGGGCGACGGCGTAGGCTAATGGTTAAGTGACACGGCTCACAACCAGAAGGTGCTGGGTTCGATCCCCATCATAGCACCGGCCGTTACCCCGGGGAAGCAAACCCTTAGAAAATGCATGCTGAAGTCGGATGCACTGGGCCGACAGTCGCAAAATAAAAATCACAGTGCAACGCACACCGGCTCTGGGGAATAGAGAAATAAGGCGAACGCAACACACACACAAAAAAGACCTGCACAGAGACAGAAAGGGCTGCACAGGCCCATGTATCCTGACAAGACTTGGTCATTGACTTTTGCATCGAGACGAGCAAGGAATGTGTGTGATGATGATATTCATACATTGCTAATTTATTTGAACACGAGAACGAGATTCCTAAAGTCTTTGCGTGCGACACATTCAGATCAGGCAAATGCACTCCGATATGACAGTTTAAGAATCACTGATCCGTGGAATGGAGAGGGCAAATCGCTAGGAACCATCTGTCTGTCAGTGGAAGGGGCAGATCAGACATGTTCCGCCATAGCTGTATTAAGTGTCTGGCCGAATCGATTCAAGGCGCCATAACCTGATTAGGGAACTTGCTATATTTAGACATGACTCATGCTTAAGTATGTGCATATTTCGCTGCATCAACAAAGCAGGCCAGTTCGTCGTGTGCATGGAACAATTGTATATTATGTTGACCAAGAATGAAGTGCACCAATATTCAGTTCCTCTTTCGCATTTTCACGCTGTGAAGCACATGGCAGTTACTGCCTTAATCCGAACACATGCAGTGGGGGTTCTTCATCATGATATTGCTAGCCCCATGCTCAATCTTTTCCAAATAACTTTAATGATATTTGCAACGGAAGACTACAGTGGTTTAATTATGTCCATAGCAGCCAATGTGTACTCAACCCTCATTCTGTCAACATTAAATTGACCAATAATTACTCAACCGTCATTCTGTCAACTTTAAATTGACCAATAGCTAATCAATCCTAATTCTGTCAACACTACGTTAATTAATAGTTACTAACCTCTAATTTCGCCAACATTACATTAATTAATAGTTACTAACCTCTCATTCTGTCAACAAAATAGTAGCTAATAATTATTCAACCCTCATTCTGTAAAAACTACATTAACTAATAGTTACCCAACATTTATTATGTAACAATTGTATTCATTCTGCACTCATCACTCATTATATCAACATTAAGTTAACCAACATGTAATCAACCTCTCTTCTGTCAACATATACATTGTGTTAATCAACATTTATTAAACATAAATTATGTCAATATTACGTTAGCCAGCATTGTCAACCTCCGTCCTGCTAACATTATGTCAACCAACATTTATTTAACCTTCGTTTTGTCAACATTATGTTCACAACAATGTATCCCCCATTTCTGAATACGTTTTGTGGGGACTCAGTGGTCTCGAGGTAAGGTGTTCGCAACGGGAGTCGGAAATCGCGGGTTCGAATCACGGTGAAGACCGGTGTTTGTTTTTTTTCAAGTGGATCTTCTGGCAAAAATTCCCCTGATCTCAGGGTAGTGAGATCGGACTCCCGTGTTCAGTGTCGAGCACGTTAAAAATCCCTTGCCAGTTGGTAATCGAAAAGAGTAGAGTTAACGGCCTCTGCCCGGATATAATTCAAGTTAAAAATCTACCTAAGTTATTTGTACCTTTTCCCTAGTGGTTTGTTAAGAGCAGCTATAGATGGCGCCTAACTGGCTGCGGGTCTACTGGCCTCTAGTGTTTGAGTTTATTAAGATGTACTCGCACATCGGTTCAACCACCCTTCAAGAAACTGGTTGTATACAGACTCTGTAGAGTCTTATAAATCAGTATAAAGACGTTAAGTTAAGATAAGCTCATAAAAACTTTGACAGCTACTGGAAGATTATGATGTAAAAGGTTCAAGATAATACTGGAAGATTATGGTGTAAAAGGTCAGCTTCTAGATAATGTCAGAACACTGTATCGTTCGAGTATAAACGTCGTCTCACCGACTGATCGTGTCATATATGTTTTTGAAATCACTGCCGGCATGAGACAGTGTGTGTGCTTCAGCATATGTACTTCAATTCTATACTTGAACTCTGTACTATAACTCTGAACTTCAACTCTGTACTTCAACATCTGTGCTTCAACATCTCTACTTCAACTCTGTGCTTCAACTCTGCACTTCAACTCTGTACGTCAACTCTGTACTTCAACATCTCTACTTCAACTCTGTACGTCAACTCTGTACTTCAACATCTCTACTTCAACTCTGTGCTTCAACTCTGTACTTCAACATCTCTACTTCAACTCTGTACTTCAATTCTGTACTTCGACATCTCTACTTCAACTCTATACTTCAACTCTGTACTTCGACATCTCTACTTCAACTCTATACTTCAACTCTGTACTTCAACATCTCTACTTCAACTCTGTACTTCAATTCTGTACTTCGACATCTCTACTTCAACTCTATACTTCAACTCTGTACTTCGACATCTCTACTTCAACTCTATACTTCAACTCTGTACTTCAACTGTTCTTCAATATCTGTACTTCAACTCTGTACTTACTTCAATTCTGTACTTCAACTCTGTACTTCAACTCTGTACTTCAACTCAAGAACTGGACAACGATGTTTAAAGAAGGACTTGAGTTATAGCAACAATATGCGCCTGACCTGGTCTTTCGTTAACTCAAGTTATTATTTAAACATCGTTGTCCAGTTCTTCATTGTTGTCTTTAATACACTGTTGTCACCATACACTGCTTGCATTCTGCGATGAATGTCAGCTGGTCGACATATTTCACCTGTTAGAAACCGAATCAATCGAATCGCTGATCAACTCTGAACGGATTCCGTATCACAATACTGTCTTTCGACCCTACATAGAAATAACAATATTAGTCTTCTTTGAAACTCAAAAAAAGCAGCATAGACTTTTGCTGGGCGAGGCACATCTAAAAGAAAATAATAATATATATAGATCAGATTCCGGTTTTTGGACACGCTGACTTGTTCGGTGGTGACTTATCTTGTGATAGCTCTTTCAATAGTGAACAGTAAGGATGGTCCTAAACAACATAATGATGGCGTGTTAGGGACTTATTTATTTGAAGTCTTCGTTTTGATAATGTGGATACATGCTCACTTTCCTGGCTGCTTTTATATGTATAATGGCTGCTGCTGGCATTATAGATTAATTTATGTTTATTTCACTCAGACTAACGTCTGATCAGGCAAAACATACTGATGGACATGTTAGTCAGGGTCAGGCAAAACATACTGATGGACATGTTAGTCAGGGTCAGGCAAAACATACTGATGGACATGTTAGTCAGGGTCAGGCAAAACATACTGATGGACATGTTAGTCAGGGTCAGGCAAAACATACTGATCAGACATGTTAGTCAGGTTCAGGCAAAACATACTGATCGGACATGTTAGTCAGGTTCAGGCAAAACATACTGATCGGACATGTTAGTCAGGTTCAGGCAAAACATACTGATCGGACATGTTAGTCAGGTTCAGACAAAACATACTGATCGGACATGTTAGTCAGGTTCAGACAAAACATACTGATCGGACATGTTAGTCAGGTTCAGACAAAACATACTGATCGGACATGTTAGTCAGATTGAGGCAAAACATACTGATCGGACATGTTAGTCAGGTTCAGACAAAACATACTGATCGGACATGTTAGTTAGGTTCAGACAAAACATACTGATCAGACATGTTGGTCAGGTTCAGACAAAACATACTGATCGGACATGTTAGTCAGGTTCAGACAAAACATACTGATCGGACATGTTAGTCAGGTTCAGACAAAACATACTGATCGGACATGTTAGTCAGGTTCAGACAAAACATACTGATCGGACATGTTAGTCAGGTTCAGACAAAACATACTGATCGGACATGTTAGTCAGGTTCAGACAAAATATACTGATCGGACATGTTAGTCAGGTTCAGACAAAACATACTGATCAGACATGTTAGTCAGGTTCAGACAAAACATACTGATCGGACATGTTAGTCAGGTTCAGAAAAAATATACTGATCGGACATGTTAGTCAGGTTCAGACAAAACATACTGATCAGACATGTTAGTCAGGTTCAGACAAAACATACTGATCGGACATGTTAGTCAGGTTCAGACAAAACATACTGATCGGACATGTTAGTCAGGTTCAGACAAAACATACTGATCATACATGTTAGTCAGGTTCAGACAAAACATACTGATGGACATGTTAGTCAGGTTCAGACAAAATATACTGATCGGACATGTTAGTCAGGTTCAGACAAAACATACTGATCGGACATGTTAGTCAGGTTCAGACAAAACATACTGATCGGACATGTTAGTCAGGTTCAGACAAAACATACTGATCATACATGTTAGTCAGGTTCAGACAAAACATACTGATGGACATGTTAGTCAGGTTCAGACAAAACATACTGATGGACATGTTAGTCAGGTTCAGACAAAACATACTGATGGACATGTTAGTCAGGTTCAGACAAAATATACTGATCGGACATGTTAGTCAGGTTCAGACAAAACATACTGATCGGACATGTTAGTCAGGTTCAGACAAAACATACTGATCAGACATGTTATTCAGGTTCAGACAAAACATACTGATCAGACATGTTAGTCAGGTTCAGACAAAACATACTGATGGACATGTTAGTCAGGTTCAGACAAAACATACTGATCGGACATGTTAGTCAGGTTCAGACAAAATATACTGATCGGACATGTTAGTCAGGTTCAGACAAAACATACTGATCGGACATGTTAGTCAGGTTCAGACAAAACATACTGATCAGACATGTTATTCAGGTTCAGACAAAACATACTGATCGGACATGTTAGGCAGAGTCAGGTAAAATATACTGATCAGACATGTTAGTCAAGGTCAGGCAAAATATACCGACCAAGACGCCCACCTCACAGGTCTTTCTTAGAACGTGCGTTTTCATGGCAGCCTGGCTTACGAGATGCTGTGTGGACGTAATCCCTGTAGTAGTGAGAGACACGCAGAAGAAGCGAAATACAGCACAAGCGCACGATGGACGCAAGTTCACCTTCATTTGCACAATTTAAATGTGAGAAAACCTACTGCAACCCGCCACTTCTTGAAGGCGCCTAGCCATCTTACTCATTGTGGTCATTCAACAATTAAGTAAGTAATCTCCCCTTTTCAGTCCAGTCTGACAGTAGAGTCTCAAGTGGCTTATAAAGTTTCATCTCCATTTGGATCGGTCTGCAGCCATATCTTCCTAAGATGTCAGATCCACATCTCTTGCCTTGATGCCCCGCTTACATGCGCCTTTGAACCGTAACTGTGGTCGGCCAGCTGTTCTTGTATCAAACGCTATCTATCCATAGAGAATATCTTTGGGGATGCGATCGTCTTCCATGCAATGACCAAACCAACGCAATCATTTGATCTTCTGCAGTTCTTCCCCCTAAGATAGCAAGCGCACGTCCATGTTGTTCCCATGTTCCCACGGTGCATCCTGCTTGAATTCTGAGAACGTTCTGGAAGACGCCGTTAAAGAGATTGATCAATGCAAGGTCTGACACTTTGCTCGCGTCGATGCCTGGTTTAAAAACATTATAATTACACTCCTGAAGTCCAAAAATAACCAAACAAACAAATGTATGTCTTATAATGCGTTTTATCAATCTTTCTAAAAATAGAATATCTCATCTTCAATATAAACAAAATATTTCAGATTTTGCGTTTAACCTGCAGATCACAATGACCCAATGTGAATGTTTTTGTCTTGCCCACAAACATATGGTATACAATTCTTTCTTTATACAAAAACCAGTCCTCGTAATGAAAAGTCATTTGAAATTATTACCCCCTACACAAAAGTTAGTACTTTTGGAAATAACATGTTCCAAGTGCTTCACGAAATCCTTCTGACTTCAAGCCGAAACGCACTCACAGCAAACTGTCGTAGGCCATGTATCACTGAGCACTCACAGCAAACTGTAGTAGGCCATGTATCACTGATATGTAACAGTTTTAGTGAGTCTCCCGATGTGTCAGTGTGTCAGTGTGTCAATACAAATTGGGTCAAAGGTGTAACTTAACTAAATGTTAAAGTTCGAGCCTATAATAAGTCTGAATGTCAAGTTTTTTGCACTCCATACACTTACATTGAACATGTATCAATATTTCTGTAGAGAAGCGTTGTAAACTAAATCGGATTATCTCAAACCCTGAAAAGAGAACTATTCTCGCTTTGGGTTTAAGTAAACGGTCATTTGATCGATTCCTCCAAGACTATGGAAATTCGTGTTCCATTAAGACTAGTATACTAGGAAGAGAGAAAGGGATAGATAGCTTTTGCCAGGGATGTGATTAGAAGAGAGATTTGTAGATTGTTTGATTTAAAAGAAACAGTGACACTAAGGAAACTGAAGTCTCGTCCGAGAACGCACTATGACATTAATATTCGAAATCTATATTGTGGAGAACTGTAAAGGTCATAGGCTTTACCTTTATAAAGTTTGCTAGCGGGAGAAACGTCATCCGTGATAAGCCACATCTAGTATCCGTGAGAAGCCACATCTAGTATCCACGAGAAGCCACATCTAGTATCCATGAGAAGCATGTATTTACATGAAGTACACGCTATGCCTAAAAATGTTATGATATTGTGTATGTGGACGAAACTTAGAAAAATGCTCGCCACACAAGTGAAAAGGAATTGCAGTCAGCAGATGGAACAATGAAATGGTTAGCACCACGTGGCAAAGGACAACGCTTGATAATAGCACAGGAAGGACGCAATCATTATGGACTAGTGCAAAATGCAGAACGTGTATTTCCTTCAAATTAAACGGACTATTTCACCGAGATGAATGGAAACATTTTCAGAGAGTGGATTGAAAAACAAACTGTTCTTTCGTCCTTGGATAGACTCTCATGTCTGATAACGCAGTGACACAAGAAGACAAAATCCTGACATCATCCAGTCCAAAGATACATTAAAGATGTGGCTCCCAAAAGAGCACATACCATTTAACGAAACTTATCTTAAATCTGAAATGCTTTCCATTATCAAGTAAACACGAAAGGAAAAGATATTTCACATACCAAGTTGATCCAAGAGCATGGTCCCATGTCTTTTAAACTGTCACCTTACCATTCACACTTAAACCCGATTAAGCTCGTTTTGGCGAAAGTTAAAGGTCAAGTAGCAGCAGAAAAAAAAATTATCAAACTATGTGATATGAAAGAACTAACAATATACTGCCCTGTCAAACTATGTGATATGAAAGAACTAACAATATGCTGCGATCTCAAACTATGTGATATGAAAGAACTAACAATATGATGCCCTCTCAAATATAGACACAGATTATTGGGCTAAATGTGAGGTCCATGTCTTAAAAGAGGAAGAAGACTATTGGACAAAAAATGGACTGTCGTTTGTTCAGCTGAGAACAGTCGTCAATTTGTTGGAAATGTCTGACTCAAATTTAAGTGATAAAGTAACTTCCATGTTTGTTTTAAGAGAAACAGAAGTTTCCATCACCTTGACAAAACGGTCCTTCTCAGGTCCATCGCAATCAGATAGATGATCAATACCAGAACTGAATTATAACCATGTATTGGTTTGCTTCTGCATCTATTTATAAACCTCGACCAATCCATCTGAAGTATGTACTTAATACGTTCTATATATCACGTGCCTGTACATCTTCACACATTCTTTCTATGTTCAATGAATCATATTCCTGTACATCTTCACTATTTCTTTCTATGTTCTATATATCATGTGCCTGTACATCTTCACACATTCTTTCTATGTTCTATGAATCATGTGCCTGTACATCTTCACACATTCTTTCTATGTTATATATATCATGTGCCTGTACATCTTCACACATTCTTTCTTTGTTCTATATATCATGTGCCTGTACATTTTCACACATTCTTTCTATGTTCTATATATCATGTGCCTGTACATCTTCACACATTCTTTCTATGTTCTATATATAATGTGCCTGTACATCTTCATACATTCTTTCTATGTTCTATGTATCATATTCCTGTACATCTTCACGCATTCTTTCTATGTTTTATATATCATGTGCTTGTACATCTTCACACATTCTTTCTATGTATTATATCATGTGCTTGTACATCTTCACACATTCTTTCTATGTTCTATATATCATGTGCCTGTACATCTTCACACATTCTTTCTATGTTTTATGTATCATATTCCTGAACATCTTAACACATTCTTTCTATGTTCTATATATCATGTGCATGTACATCTTCACACATTCTTTCTATTTTCTATGTATGATATTCCTGAACAACTTAACACATTCTTTCTATGTTCTATATATCATGTGCATGTACATCTTCACACATTCTTTCTATGTTCTATATATCATGTGCTTGTACATCTTCACACATTCTTTCTATGTTCTATAAACCATGTGCCTGTACATTTTCACACATTCTTTCTATGTTCTATATATCATGTGCCTGTACATCTTCACACATTCTTTCTATGTTCTATATATCATATTCCAGTAGATCTTCACGCATTCTTTCTATGTTCTATATATACATGCCTGTACATCTTCACTATTTCTTTCTATGTTCTATATATCATGTGCCTGTACATCTTCACACATTCTTTCTATGTTCTATAAATCATGTGCCTGTACATCTTCACACATTCTTTCTATGTTATATATATCATGTGCCTGTACATCTTCACACATTCTTTCTATGTTCTATATATCATGTGCATGTACATCTTCACACATTTTTTCTATGTTCTATATATCATGTGCCTGTACATCTTCACACATTCTTTCTATGTTTTATGTATCATATTCCTGTACATCTTCACACATTCTTTCTATGTTCTATATATCATGTGCTTGTACATAATCACACATTTTTTCTATGTTCTATATATCCTGTGCTTGTACATCTTCACACATTCTTTCTATGTTCTATATATCATGTGCCTGTACATCTTCACACATTCTTTCTATATTCTATGTATCATATTCCTGTACATCGTCACACATTCTTTCTATGTTCTATATATCATGTGCCTGTACATCTTCACACATTCTTTCTATGTTCTATATATCATGTGCCTGTACATCTTAACACATTCTTTATATGTTCTATATATCATGTGCTTGTACATCTTCACACAATCTTTCTATGTTCTATATATAATGTGCTTGTACATCTTCACAAATTCTTTCTATGTTCTATAAACCATGTGCCTGTACATTTTACACATTCTTTCTATGTTCTATATAACATGTGCCTGTACATCTTCACACATTCTTTCTATGTTCTATATATCATGTGCGTCTACATCTTCACACATTCTTTCTATGTTCTATGTATCATATTCCTGTAGATCTTCACGCATTCTTTCTATGTTTATATATCATGTGCCTGTACATCTTCACACATTCTTTCTATGTTTTATATATCATGTGCTTGTACATCTTCACACATTCTTTCTATGTTCTATATATCATGTGCTTGTACATCTTCACACATTCTTTCTATGTTCTATATATTATTTGCCTGTACATCTTCACACATTCTTTCTATGTTTTATGTACCATATTCCTGTACATCTTCACACATTCTTTTTATGTTCTATATATCATGTGCTTGTACATCTTCACACATTCTTTCTATGTTCTATATATCATGTGCCTGTAGATCTTCACACATGCTTTCTATGTTCTATATATCATGTGCCTGTACATCTTCACACATTCTTTCTATGTTCTATGTATCATATTCCTGTACATCTTCACACATTCTTTCTATGTTCTATAAATCATGTGCTTGTACATCTTCACACAATCTTTCTATGTTCTATATATCATGTGCTTGTACATCTTCACACATTCTTTCTATGTTCTATATATCATATGCCTGTACATCTTCACACATTCTTTCTATGTTCTTAATATCATGTGCTTGTACATCTTCACACATTCTTTTTATGTTCTAAAGATCATGTGCTTGTACATCTTCACACATTCTTTCTATGTTCTAAAGATCATGTGCTTGTACATCTTCACACATTCTTTCTATGTTCTATATATCATTTGCCTGTACATCTTCACACATTCTTTCTATGTTTTATGTACCATATTCCTGTATATCTTAACAGATTTTTCTATGTTCTATAAATCATAGACTTGTACATCTTCACACAATCTTTCTATGTTCTATATATCATGTGCTTGTACATCTTTACACATTCTTTCTATGTTCTATATATCATATACCTGTACATATTCACACAGTCTTTCTATGTTCTTAATATCATGTGCTTGTACATCTTCACACATTCTTTCTACTTTCTATATATCATGTGCTTGTACATCTTCACACATTCTTACTATGTTCTAAAGATCATGTGCTTGTACATCTTCACACATTCTTTCTATGTTCTATATATCATGTGCTTGTACATCTTCACACATTCTTTCTATGTTGTATATAGCATGTGCTTGTACATCTTCACACATTCTTTATATGTTCTTTATATCATGTGCCTGTACATCTTCACACATTCTTTCCATGTTCTATAGATCATGTGCCTGTACATCTTCACACATTCTTTCTATGTTCTTTATATCATATGCCTGTACATCTTCACAGATTCTTTCTATGTTCTATATATCATATGCCAATTCATCTTCACACATTCTTTCTATGTTCTATATATCTTGTGCTTGTACATCTTCACACATGCTTTCTATGTTCTATATATCATGTGCTTGTACATCTTCACACATTCTTTCTATGTTCTATATATCATGTGCTTGTACATCTTCACACATTCTTTCTATGTTGTATATAGCATGTGCTTGTACATCTTCACACATTCTTTATATGTTCTTTATATCATGTGCCTGTACATCTTCACACATTCTTTCCATGTTCTATAGATCATGTGCCTGTACATCTTCACACATTCTTTCTATGTTCTTTATATCATATGCCTGTACATCTTCACAGATTCTTTCTATGTTCTATATATCATATGCCAATTCATCTTCACACATTCTTTCTATGTTCTATATATCTTGTGCTTGTACATCTTCACACATGCTTTCTATGTTCTATATATCATGTGCTTGTACATCTTCACACATTCTTTCTATGTTCTATATATCATGTGCCTGTACATCTTCACACATTCTTTCTATGTTCTATGTATCATATTCCTTTACATCTTAACACATTCTTTCTATGTTCTATATATCATGTGCATGTACATCTTCACACATTCTTTCTATTTTCTATGTATGATATTCCTGAACAACTTAACACATTCTTTCTATGTTCTATATATCATGTGCATGTACATCTTCACACATTCTTTCTATGTTCTATATATCATGTGCTTGTACATCTTCACACATTCTTTCTATGTTCTATAAACCATGTGCCTGTACATTTTCACACATTCTTTCTATGTTCTATATATCATGTGCCTGTACATCTTCACACATTCTTTCTATGTTCTATATATCATATTCCAGTAGATCTTCACGCATTCTTTCTATGTTCTATATATACATGCCTGTACATCTTCACTATTTCTTTCTATGTTCTATATATCATGTGCCTGTACATCTTCACACATTCTTTCTATGTTCTATAAATCATGTGCCTGTACATCTTCACACATTCTTTCTATGTTATATATATCATGTGCCTGTACATCTTCACACATTCTTTCTATGTTCTATATATCATGTGCATGTACATCTTCACACATTTTTTCTATGTTCTATATATCATGTGCCTGTACATCTTCACACATTCTTTCTATGTTTTATGTATCATATTCCTGTACATCTTCACACATTCTTTCTATGTTCTATATATCATGTGCTTGTACATAATCACACATTTTTTCTATGTTCTATATATCCTGTGCTTGTACATCTTCACACATTCTTTCTATGTTCTATATATCATGTGCCTGTACATCTTCACACATTCTTTCTATATTCTATGTATCATATTCCTGTACATCGTCACACATTCTTTCTATGTTCTATATATCATGTGCCTGTACATCTTCACACATTCTTTCTATGTTCTATATATCATGTGCCTGTACATCTTAACACATTCTTTATATGTTCTATATATCATGTGCTTGTACATCTTCACACAATCTTTCTATGTTCTATATATAATGTGCTTGTACATCTTCACAAATTCTTTCTATGTTCTATAAACCACGTGCCTGTACATTTTACACATTCTTTCTATGTTCTATATAACATGTGCCTGTACATCTTCACACATTCTTTCTATGTTCTATATATCATGTGCGTCTACATCTTCACACATTCTTTCTATGTTCTATGTATCATATTCCTGTAGATCTTCACGCATTCTTTCTATGTTTATATATCATGTGCCTGTACATCTTCACACATTCTTTCTATGTTTTATATATCATGTGCTTGTACATCTTCACACATTCTTTCTATGTTCTATATATCATGTGCTTGTACATCTTCACACATTCTTTCTATGTTCTATATATTATTTGCCTGTACATCTTCACACATTCTTTCTATGTTTTATGTACCATATTCCTGTACATCTTCACACATTCTTTTTATGTTCTATATATCATGTGCTTGTACATCTTCACACATTCTTTCTATGTTCTATATATCATGTGCCTGTAGATCTTCACACATGCTTTCTATGTTCTATATATCATGTGCCTGTACATCTTCACACATTCTTTCTATGTTCTATGTATCATATTCCTGTACATCTTCACACATTCTTTCTATGTTCTATAAATCATGTGCTTGTACATCTTCACACAATCTTTCTATGTTCTATATATCATGTGCTTGTACATCTTCACACATTCTTTCTATGTTCTATATATCATATGCCTGTACATCTTCACACATTCTTTCTATGTTCTTAATATCATGTGCTTGTACATCTTCACACATTCTTTTTATGTTCTAAAGATCATGTGCTTGTACATCTTCACACATTCTTTCTATGTTCTAAAGATCATGTGCTTGTACATCTTCACACATTCTTTCTATGTTCTATATATCATTTGCCTGTACATCTTCACACATTCTTTCTATGTTTTATGTACCATATTCCTGTATATCTTAACAGATTTTTCTATGTTCTATAAATCATAGACTTGTACATCTTCACACAATCTTTCTATGTTCTATATATCATGTGCTTGTACATCTTTACACATTCTTTCTATGTTCTATATATCATATACCTGTACATATTCACACAGTCTTTCTATGTTCTTAATATCATGTGCTTGTACATCTTCACACATTCTTTCTACTTTCTATATATCATGTGCTTGTACATCTTCACACATTCTTACTATGTTCTAAAGATCATGTGCTTGTACATCTTCACACATTCTTTCTATGTTCTATATATCATGTGCTTGTACATCTTCACACATTCTTTCTATGTTGTATATAGCATGTGCTTGTACATCTTCACACATTCTTTATATGTTCTTTATATCATGTGCCTGTACATCTTCACACATTCTTTCCATGTTCTATAGATCATGTGCCTGTACATCTTCACACATTCTTTCTATGTTCTTTATATCATATGCCTGTACATCTTCACAGATTCTTTCTATGTTCTATATATCATATGCCAATTCATCTTCACACATTCTTTCTATGTTCTATATATCTTGTGCTTGTACATCTTCACACATGCTTTCTATGTTCTATATATCATGTGCTTGTACATCTTCACACATTCTTTCTATGTTCTATATATCATGTGCCTGTACATCTTCACACATTCTTTCTATGTTCTATATATCATGTGCATGTTCATCTTCACACATTTTTTCTATGTTCTATATATCATGTGCTTGTACATCTTCACAAATTCTATATATGTTCTATATATCATATGCTTGTACATCTTCACACATTCTTTCTATGTTCTATATATCATGTGCCTGTACATCTTCACATTTTCTTTCCATGCTCTATATATCATGTGCCTGTACATCTTCACACATTCTTTCTATGTTCTATGTATCATATTCCTGTACATCTTCACACATTCTTTCTATGTTCTATAAATCATAGACTTGTACATCTTCCACATTCTTTCTATGTTCTATATATCATTCTCTTGTACATCTTCACACATTCTTTCTATGTTCTATGTATCATATTCCTTTACATCTTCACACATTCTTTCTATGTTATATATATCATGTACTTGTACATCTCCACACATTCATTCTAGGTTATATATATCATGTGCTTGTACATCTTCACACATTCTTTCTATGTTCTATATATCATGTGCTTGTACATCTTCACACATGCTTTCTATGTTCTATATATCATGTGCCTGTACATCTTCACACATTCTTTCAATGTTCTATATATCATGTGCTTGTACATCTTTACACATTCTTTCTCTGTTCTATGTATCATATTCCTGTACATCTTCACACATTCTTTCTATGTTCTATATATCATATGCCTGTTAATCTTCACACATTCTGTCTCTGTTCTATATATCATATGTCTGTACATCTTCACACATGCTTTCTATGTTCTATATATCATGTGCTTGTACATCTTCACACATGCTTTCTATGTTCCATATATCATATGCCTGTACATCTTCAAACATTCTTTCTATGTTCTATTTATCATATTCCTGTACATCTTCACACATTCTTTCTATGTTCTATATATCATGTGCCTGTACATCTTCACACATTCTTTCTATGTTCTATATATCATGTGCCTGTACATCTTCACACATTCTTTCTATGTTCTATAGATCATGTGCCTGTACATCTTCACACATTCTTTCTATGTTCTATAGATCATGTGCCTGTACATCTTCACACATTCTTTCTACTTTCTATATATCATGTGCTTGTACATCTTCACACATTCTTTCTATGTTCTATATATCACGTGCCTGTACATCTTCACACATTCTTTCTATGTTCTATATATCATGTGCCTGTACATCTTCACACATTCTTTCTACTTCTTGCAGTAACTACAGGACATGAACTGCAGTAGAAAGGTGGGGGACGGGGCGGCGGGGGCGTTGGAGCTGGGTGGGCGCGAGAGGGGGGAGGATAGCGAGGGAGGCCAGGAGGGAGGAGTATCGCTGCTTCTGTTTAAAAATGTGAAGGTCAGTCCCATTACAACATTTGCCGTCGGTGATGAAGATAACGCTTCATGTACTTTGCCGCAGTCTTTGTGATGTGGCGTGGCGAGTTCGCTTCATTGCTGTTTTTACTTTGGACAACTCATACGTCAGGTAACAATTTACAGCTGGACCGGCTGGAGGAGCGATTGTATGAGGCACGATCCATGTCGCGGTTTTTTTAATTTGTCTGTCCGCCCGTGAGCTAGAGCCCTGGGCACGCTGTAATCCCAGTATAGTAAGCGACCTCACTGTCGTCTAGACCACGCGCTCCAATTTTCGCTCACATTTCAAACAAACAGTAATTCGCCATTCCCGAGTGGTCTGCCGGGGTCTTTGTGTATGACAAAGACAAGAATAGCACAACTGCCTCACAGAGAGCATGTCGTAAGAGACGACTAACTGTGTGACATGGCATAACACCGGCCATGGTTAGGTGGTTTGTTTAGAGCAGTATTGATGGCGCCTAACAGACTGGGGGTCTACTTTGCTCTAGTGTTTTAGTCTATTAAGATGGGCTCACACATTGGTTAACCACCTTCCGCAAGCGCTTGTCCTTACGCAGCGGTGTATTAAGCTACTCGAACCTAGCCCGGTAAGCAGTAAACCTTTCTTCCGGCTACATCCAGCGCATACTAGAGCTGGGACATCCTCGTGTAGGTTTTGGAGAGAAAGATAAAGAAGTATAGAGGCAAGTGATCTGCATCATGGGAGCCATTGCTTTTATCCCTCATACTTCCCTCGGGCTGGTTTGAGAGTTGGAGATCCCTTGTGTTAAGATAACCCGCTCTCTACGTCTGTCTGGATGAGCATGCAAGATGTCAACCTTTCACCTCACGTCATAACACGCAAGACTGTCAGAGCTGCCTTCCAAAAAAAACAGAGATAAACCATCTAAGAAGGGCGAATATACATATCAATCAATACAGGATGTTCACTATTTATGCAATGCGCCGGGGGAATTAATATTACTGCGTAATAAAGGTCGTTTCACCCGACAGTCGCCCGAGAAAGATTGTTTACGATATTTACAAATGAACAAACAACTGCCGCACAGCTATTTTCCCATTGCGGGGGCAGTCGACGGGTTTTAGGTTGATGACTTAAGGAGGCTTCACCACTGCTCTCGCCAACGTCGTGTGCTGAATATGTTTGTTTATTTCACCCCAAACAGAAAAACAATAATCCCTAACCGGGGATTAGATCCACTACCATCCTTGTCAGCAGGTTTCTATCGAAACCATTCGGTTCCTCAACATTTACGTCACTTTAAATGATCACACAATAACATCCGTGCAACAATCGCAAGAGTTTCATTTGACAGAAAATCAGTTGATACTATAATAATAGCCTCCGGATACTTTTACACAGCTCTATAAGACGTCGTTCAAGCTAATTTCTTATTGACATACTCATGTCACCAAGTTAATAATAGTTGTGGATCGGCTGGAGTTCCAAGACAGACATACAACTCTAGCTCTTTAGTACATTGAATTTTGTTAGTTTGTATTACTGAGGGATGCTTGTATATATTGAGATGTGCAAGTAGAATCAATATAGACTAGAATCCCATCAGACCACTACTTTCAGGGGCGCTACTTTCTTTTGTCGATTACTCTCAGGGGCGCTAGTTTCTTTTGTCAATTACTTTCAGGGGCGCTACTTTCTTTTGTCGATTACTTTCAGGCCGCTACTTTCTTTGGTCGATTTCTTTTAGGGGCAAAAGTTTCTTTGGTCGATTACTTTCAGGGGCGTTTCATTCTTTGGTCGGTTATTATCAGTGCGCTACTTCCTTTGGTCGATTACTTTCTGAGGGTCGCAACTATCAGTGACTTGTTCTTTCAAGGGCCACTTTAAAATGGGGCTATCACTTTTAGAGGCCGCTACTTTCACGGGCTACTATTTTCACAGGCTACCATTGTCAGGAGATACTACTTTCACGGCCTACCACTTTAGGGGGCTACTACTTTCAGTGGCTATTGCTTTTAGTGACTACCACTTTTAGTGGCTTCTACGTTCTCAGTAGCAACTACATTCAGGGGCAATTACTTTCAGTGGCTATTACTTACACGTTCTACTACTTTCAGTGGCTACTACTTTCAGTGGCTATTATTTACACGTTCTACCACTTTCAGTGGCTACTAATTTCAGTGGCTACTACTTTCAGTGGCTATTACTTACACGTTCTACCACTTTCAGTGGCTACTACTTTCAGTGGCTACTACTTTCAGTGGCTATTACTTACACTTTCTACCACTTTCAGTGGCTACTACTTTCAGTGGCTACTACTTTCAGTGGCTATTACTTTCAGTGGCTAATACTTTCAGTGGTTACTACTTTCAGTGGCTACTACTTTCAGTGGCTATTACTTACACGTTCTACCACTTTCAGTGGCTACTACTTTCAGTGGCTACTACTTTCACGTTCTGCCACTTTCAGTGGCTACTACTTTCAGTGGCTACTACTTTCAGTGGCTATTAGTTACACGTTCTACCACTTTCAGTGGCTATTACTTACATGTTCTACCACTTTCAGTGGCTATTACTTTCAGTGGCTATTACTTTCACGTGCTAACACTTTCAGTGGCTACTACTTTCAGTGGCTACTACTTTCACGTTCTACCACTTTCAGTGGCTACTACTTTCACGTTCTACCACTTTCAGTGGCTACTACTTTCACGTTCTACCACTTTTAGTGGCAACTACTTTCAGTGGCTACTACTTTCACGTTCTATCACTTTCAGTGGCTACTACTTTCAGTGGCTATTACTTTCACGTTCTACCACTTTCAGTGGCTACTACTTTAACGTTCTACCACTTTCAGTGGCTACTACTTTCACGTTCTACCACTTTCAGTGACTACTACTTTCAGTGGCTATTACTTACACGTTCTACCACTTTCTGTGGTTATTACTTACACGTTCTACCACTTTCAGAGGCTATTACTTACACGTTCTACCACTTTTAGTGGTTATTACTTACACGTTCTACCACTTTCAGTGGCTATTACTTACACGTTCTACCACTTTCAGTGGTTATTACTTACACGTTCTACCACTTTCAGTGGCTATTACTTACACGTTCTACCACTTTCAGTGGTTATTACTTACACGTTCTACCACTTCCAGTGGCTATTACTTACACGTTCTACCACTTTCAGTGGATATTACTTACACGTTCTACCACTTTCAGTGGCTATTACTTACACGTTCTACCACTTTCAGTGGTTATTACTTACACGTTCTACCACTTTCAGTGGTCATTACTTACACGTTCTACCACTTTCAGTGGTTATTACTTACACGTTCTACCACTTTAAGTGGCCACTACTTTCACGTGCTACCACTTTCAGTGGTTATTACTTACACGTGCTACCAATTTCAGTGGCTATTACGTACACGTGCTACCACTTTCAGTGGCTATTATTTTCACGGGCTACTATTTTCAATGGCCACTACTTTCACGAGCCACCAATTTCAGGGGCTACCAATTTCAGAGGCTACTTCGTTCGGCTACCATTACTTTCAAGGGCCACTTCTTTCAAGATTTTCTACTTTCTTAGTCAGGGTACACTACTATAACGAGCCAGTACTTTCAGTGGTCAATACTTTCACAGGTCAGTACTATCAGCGACTGCTACTTTTAAGAGCAGCTTCTTTCAGCCCTCACTACTTTCAATGACCGCAACTTTCAAAGGCAAGGACATTTCAGTTAGATAGGATTCACTTTGTCGCCACTCAGTTGACTCTGCCATTAATTTAAAAACCATTTGTCTACATATTTGGGCCGGTATACGGTAAGGTTGTGTACTATCTCTGTTACTGTTTATCACATACGATACGTGTTTAAACGAAACCGGACTAAACTGCAAAAAGTGAGCATACATACGATGGGTATAATGACGTCATTTCTGGTGTAGAGAGCGGTGATTCAGTTTCTAACAGCTGAAGGATGTCGACCAGTTGACATTCATCGCGGAATGCAGGCAGTGTATGGTGACAAAAAGTGTGTCGAAGACAGCAGTGAAGATGTGGACACCGATGTTTAAAGAAGGAAGTGAGTTAACGAAACATTATGTGTCTGACCTGGTCTCGAAAGATCTTTCGTGAACTCACGTCCTTCTTTAAACATCGCTCTCCCGCACGCTCGTGATGTGAGGAAAACTTCAACATGCCACTTAACGCCCTTTTTAATGCTCACAAAAGAGAAAACTTATTCATTGTGTGTATTTAACAATCACAAATAACCACAAACAACAACAAACAACAACAAATCATCGGGCAAATGACCCCGATATTAAAATGTAAACACGTGACAATGTATACAAAAAGGACGCTACACAACACGATATTTCTACCCACATTCTGCTAGAGTGTCAACATTTTGAATGTCTCAAGTAAAGATAAAAGAAACATCGTAACCACAAAGACGAAATGCTTGGAATAACAATATTGGATAACATCAGAAACGAATATATTAGGAGAGACGTAGGTAGGATACTAGTGCTAGGCCTCATCAAGAGACCAGCAAACCATCAATAGACCAGCAAACCATCAAGAGACCAGCAAACCATCAAGAGACCAGCAAACCAGCAAGAGACCAGCAAATCAGCCAGAGACCAGCAAACCATCAAGAGACAGCAAACCAGCAAGAGACCAGCAAACCATCAAGAGACCAGCAAACCATCAAGAGACCAGCAAACCAGCAAGAGACCAGCAAACCAGCAAGAGACAGCAAACCAGCAAGAGACCAGCAAACCAAATGGTTCGGCTACGTAACACGTTAAACACTAGATAGTATACCTCAGAAAGCAATGCTATACAGATACAATGGATATAAAACCAAAATACCAGAAATACAGATTACAAATTCTTCAATACTGTACTCCTGGTGTTCACTCAGGTACATTATGTGCCCTATTCCAGGTAGCCAAGTTTCGTCTAAACTCATCTCTGTCATTTGCCATTAAATACCATGCCGGACCAATGTCTTGTTGCAGGCCATCTCTCCATCTCATTAGGGGACGTCCGGGGCGACGATTATAGGTGTAGGGCCACCATTACGTCACTTTACGTGTCCATCTATCGTCAGGCATGCGTACCACGTGACCTGCCCACCTGGTACTTTCTTATCAACGCCGTATCTACGACGTCATTGAAGCAGGTTTGACTCATGATGGAGGTGTTGCGGATGTGGTCTCGTAGTGTAAGTAACAAGTGTTCTACGCTCCATCGCTGGTTGAGTAGCTTGGAGCCGCGCCATGTTACTTTTTCATGGTGGCAGGACATAGTGATAGGACATGGTGGCAGGACATAGTGGTAGGACATGGTGGCAGAACATGGTGGCAACACATGGTGACAGGACATGGGGGCAGGACATGTTGGCAGAATATGGTGGCAACACATGGTGGCAGGACATGGGGGCAGGACATGGTGGCAGGACATGGTGGTAGGACATGGTGGTAGGACATGGTGGCAGAACATGGTGGTAGGACATGGTAGCAGGACATGGTGGCAGGGTATGGTAGCCGGATATGGTGGCAGGACATGATGGCCGCAGGACATGGTGGCAGGACATGGTGGTGGAGCATGGTGGCAGGACATGGTGGCGGAGGGGGGGCAGGACATGATGGTAGGACATGGTGGTAGGACATGGTGGCAGGACATGGTGGCAGGACATGGTGGCAGGACATGGTGGCAGGACATGGTGGTAGGACATGGTGGCGGGACATGGTGGCGGAGGGGCGGGGGGTAGGACATGGTGGCGGGGGGGGGGCAGGACATGGTGGCAGGACATGGTGGCAGGACATGGTGGCTGGGGGGGGGGAGTACATGGTGGTAGGACATGGTGGCAGTACATATGTTTTGGCGCGATCGGGCATGTCCAGTATACACATCATGATATGTACAGCACAGCTGAGATGGGCTGGCCATGTGGTACGCATGTTGGATCAACGTCTACCAAAAGAGCTGCTCTACGGTGAACTCCAAAACGGCAAGAGGGCAAGCGGTGGGCAGCGGAAAAGGTACACGGACACGCTAAAGAGATCACTGATCCAAGTGCGGTATTAACCACGATTAGTGGGGAAGAATCGCCACCAATCGCACAGACTGGCACAGCACTATTGCTGAGGGTGTCCAGAGACAGGAGGTATCAAGAATAGATGAGACCATCCAGAGACGATCGGTCTGCGAGTCAACTCACATCAATCCTTCTTCAACCCCGGTGGAAGAAGGTGTCTTATTGCCCTGTACAAAGTACAACAGACAATTCAAGACTCAGATCGGCTTATTTAGTGATCTTTGAACTCATGCGAACAGTGAATGCTCACAAAGGGGTCCTCATCGATTTCGATGGAAGAACAATACAGCTAGGAGGGCCATGCAGAACCTGATTCAGTACACCTCGAAATGCAAGTGAAGTCACTGTAACATGTTACAAGAAAACCATCGTCAAAAGTGATGAATTTGGTACATTTGAACAACAACAACAACAACAACAGAAACAACAACAACGACAACAACAGCAACAACAACAACAACAACAGCAGGAACAACATCAACAACCACTAGCAGCGTACGCAAGAAGAATGTATTGTCTTTTAGGCGCATTCAACTTCTATTGTTACTTAAATGCCTAAAAAAAAGTTTGGTTAAGTGCTTTTATATAACTTTACTTGTTAGTTTAACGGTTTTGTTTAACTTTCCTTGTTAGTCAGCTAGTTAGTTAAACGTTTTTTTAATTTAATTTTACTTGTTAGTTAAACTCTTTTGGTTAACTTTCTTTGTAAGTTAATTCAACGCTTTTATTAACTTCATTTGTTAGTTAAGTAATAATTCAATCTAAAGCTGAGTTAATAGAACGGAATTATTGTACACTTTTTGCTGAATTTTGAAATACAATTTGTAACTTTTTTTAAATGTTGTTTTATCTTCCATAGATCGCCGATGCGGTTTCCACATTTTTTGGTGAAAATATTCCTGTTTCTCACTGACAACTTGAGTGAGGCAATACACTTGTATTGCATAAGACACACATTAGGAAAACAAGCTGAAAGCGTTACAAGGCAGTCTCTGTTCTGAAAACCCCAGGTCAAGAGAGACTGAGGCCGGCGAAAAAAGGCACAGAGAAGAGATCTTGACTGGCGCACGAAGTAAACATGGAAGGAATAGACCGAGTTGAAACGGACGGTTCATTATAGGAGGTTTCGTGTAGCTTTTGAAAACATGTGCTTTATAGGGAACTGATACAAATCTGGATCGACTGACAATTTTCCTTGAATGTCAATTTAACAGGCGTGTTCAAATCAAATTGGACCAAACCTGCAACAAGTGCGCATGAAGACGTCACTTCTGGTGGAAACAGCAAAAACCAAACCGTCAAGTTTGCAAAATTTAATTGTCCTCCGATTCATAGTTTCCTCAAGCAGACCGTTGAAAATATGGCTGGTGTTATACAAAATCCGTCCAGAGGTGATCAGCGAGAGGTGATTCCGTTTATAACAGCAGAAAGATGTCGACCAGTTGACATTCATTGCAGAATGCAGGCAATATATGGTGTCAAAAGTGTGTCGAAGACAACAGCGAAGAACTGGACAACGATGTTTAAAGAAGGATGTCAGTTAACGCAGCAATATGCGCCTGACCTGGTCTCGGACGTGAGTTAACGCAGCAATATGCGCCTGACCTGGTCTCGGAAGTTAACGCAGCAATATGCGCCTGACCTGGTCTCGGACGTGAGTTAACGCAACAATATGCGCCTGACCTGGTCTCGGAAGTTAACGCAGCAATATGTGCCTGACCTGGTCTCGGACGTGAGTTAACGCAACAATATGTGCCTGACCTTGTCTCGGAAGATCTTTCGTGAACTCACGTCCTTCTTTAAACATCGTTGTCCAGTTCTTCCCTGTTGTCTTTGACACACTTTTGTCCCCATACACTGCCGAAATAATGCGATGAATGTCAACTGGTCAGCATCTTTCAGCTGTTAACAACCGAATCACCGCTCGCTGATCAACTCTGGACGGATTCTGTATCACACCCGCCATATTTTCAACGGTCTGCTGAGGAAACTATGAGTTGGAGGATAATGCAAGTTTTCAAACGTAACGGTTTTTATGTGCTGTGTACACCAGAAGTGACGTCATCATGCGTATGTTCACTTGTTGCAGTTTTGTTCCGGTTTCATTTGAACACGCCTCGTACTTTAAAGCACAGAAGAATACTTTCATTTTATTTTGCGTGTGTTGCTATTTAATGGGGATAGGCAGACAAAAGATGGAGAGAAACGAAGATCTGTTGGAAAGGAGCCAACAATCAGTGGCGCAAGAAATCTATCTATTTCCAGTTCGCTTTTGTCATTAGACGTCGTTGGAAGATGTGACCTCCTTTGTTTCACATTTTTGTCAGGAGAAAATTAAATGGTGATTTGCCGGGTCAATCCCAGTATGTGTAACAACTTAACAGTTGGTAGCCCCTGGAATACACGATCAAATATTGTCGAAACTGTTGGTGGTGGAAGCGTAAATTAAAGCAAGGTAGACCCGCAACCTGTCAGGCACCGTCTATGCCGCTCCACTAGCCACATAACTAAAACCTGATGTCACAGTCACAATGCCCATTTTGGGACATATTCTCTGTGGGATGAGAATCTCTAGAATAATTTGAGTAGGTTTTTAACTTGAATTTTGCCCGAGCAGCGGCCTGCTATTTTCTATTTCCAACTCCCAATGAATTTTTAATGTGAACCCCACCACTCCATACGGGTATCTGACCTCACTACTCAGAGAGATCAGGGGACATTTTTACCGGATGATCCACGGGAAAAAAATGTCGGTCTCCACCGTGATTTGAACCGCGACCTCCAGCATTCGAGACGAACATCCTACCCCGAGACCACTGGGTCCCCGAGCAAAATATCAAATATAGAAAATGGGGTTGAATAGGACACACGCTACAGTCAAACTTCATGTGGCCAGACAGGCTTTGAGATAGAATCCACAGGGGATGGGAAAAGAAGGTAGACCAAGAAACACACATAGAGGAGAATGAAAATGACCTTTCGTCCCTAGACTTCAATTGCAGAGTCAGGAAGGACAACTCAAGATGGAATTTGCTGGAAGATGGTTGTCTGTGGCCTATGCCCAGAGAGCAGCGGTGAGCATTTATTAATTGATTGATTGATCGAACGATTGATCAATTGATTGAGTGATTGATTGATAAATTGAGGAATCTATTAATGAATCGATCATATGATTGATCGAACGATTGAGTGATTTATCGATCGATTGATTGAGTGATTGATGAATTGATCGATCGAGTGACTGATCTATCATTTGACTGATTTATTGATTCAATGAGTGATTGATAGATCAATTGATTGAGTGATGGAAAGGAAGAGACTAAACAGCCTGAAGAAATTATGGCAGAGCAACAATCAAACGATAAAAGTAAAAGTTTTGAGAGCCTGTGTTTTTCCTGTGGCACCTTATGGCTGTGAATCATGGACGATTACCAAAACTTCCAGACAAAGAATGGAATCCTTCGAGTCAAAATGTTACAGAAAGATCTTCAGAATACCCTGGAAAGAGAAAAAGACAAATGTAGACATTCAGCAAGAGTTGAGCATAGAGGAGAACTGGTTTATCAATTCCATTTTGGCTAGAAAATGCAAATACTTTGGTCACATCAAGAGACACAACGGTCTTGAGAGGACGGTGATGGAAGGTATGGTGCCAGGCAAAAGAGGAAGGGGTAGACCAAGAAGACGATGGCACCAAGATATCCAGGAATGCTTGAGTATGACAGTGGCGGAGGCTGGTGTTTTGGCAAGGGAACGAGTTTCTTTCAGACAGACTGTGATGGGAGCGACGTTCTATAAAGAACATGCTACATGATGATGACAGCAAACCCACAGAAGCAGGTATTATTGTCGCTAGCAACCTTGTAAATTCCACTAGAAATTTCATTTACCGTGTTTTATTTCTGTCGCATGAAAAGCATTTTCTAAAGTAGAACAGTTGTGGCAGACACCGACTCATATCGAGCTCCGTGCCCCAGGGTACGCGAAACACAGAAGACCAAGACCTTATTCAGCCTTCAAGCGGAAAACAGTCTGGCCTAGAGAAAATGAATCACAACAGGAAATCAAATTAGGGACGTAGTAACAGCAAGCTGAAATCTGATGCGCCAGGTCGAAACGCACTGATACCGTAGCCTTTCTCGATGTCACACCATTATTTTTCAAGTCGAAAGTCAAGTAAATAGATCTACCAGGGCATTCAACAGAGAGCTCTGGACATCATTCACAGAGCGACATGGCTGTCTTCTCTGTGATCGGCTTGCATCGAGTCTGGAAGTTGAAGAGGCATGATACAAAACGTAATCGTCTCGCAAAAGTAATAGTAGTAGTATTATTCGTAATAGTCGTTGAAGTAGTAGTAGTAGTAGTAGTTGTTGTTGTTGTTGTAGTAGTAGTTGTTGTAGTAGTAGCAGTAGTAGTAGCAATACTAGTAATAGTAGTAGCAGCAATAATAGTAGCAGTAGCAGTAGTAATAGTAGTTGTTGTAGTAGTAGTTGTAGTAGTAGTAGTAGTAGTAGCAGTAGTAGTAGTAGTAGTAGCAGTAGTAGTAGTTGTAGTAGTTGTAGTAGTAGTAGTAATAATAGTAGTAGTAGTAGTAGTAGTAACAGTAGTAACAGTAGTAGCAGTAGTAGCAGTAGTAGTAGTAGTAGTAGTGGTAGTAGTAGTAACAGTAGTGGTAGTCGTATCGATAGTAGACACATAAAGAAAATGAAAGCCATACAGTCCTGCTTACAGATGCTCTCGCCGTAGTCAAAAGCCAGAAAAACACTGAGCTTAATGACTTAAGAGCAGCACTCTGTCAACTATGCCAGCAGTCCGCCCCAAAAAGGGTAGTGGTACAGTGGGTCCCATTACACTGTAACATCCAAAGCAACGAGGAGGCAGACAGACTGGCAAAAGAAGGCGCAAGACTACTACAAACAGATACTAGTATGACGTACGAAGAGTCTAAACGGCTTATTAAAGCCAGATACATGATCAAATGGGAAACCGAACATACTGGTTACACCAAAAACGATGCCTATTACCAGTTGAACAGAAGAGAGCAGGTCGTGGTCTTCAGACTTCGCACTGGCCACAATAGACTGAGGTACCACCTATTCAACAAATTGAAGATAGGTGGAACCGACGAATGCCCGTGTGGTACCGGCAAAATGACCGTTGAACATCTGCTGCAGAACTGCCAGACATACGAGGATCAGAGAGAGAGCAGATGTGGCCATCACCAGTGGAACCACAAGACAAGCTCTATGGCAGTGTCGACAGCCTCAGGATGACCGCCGCTTTTTTCGAAAAAATAATGGTTACTGTCTGACTGCGTACGAAGAAGAAGAAGAAGTATCGATAGTAGTAGTTATAGCAGTCGTAATTGTAGTTGTGGTATTGTTGGTGATAGTAGTAGTTGTTTGTTGTAAGCAGCGAAAGATAAACATTAGACGGAGGAGAAGAAGAAGAAGAAGAAGAGAAGAAGGAGAAGAAGGAGAAGAAGAAGAAGAAGAGGAAGAAGAAGAAGAAAATGAGAAGAAGATGATGAAGGAAATGACACAAATACCACACATGCTTGCCTTTTCTGTCAATATCTAGCAATAACAAACATTCACACAGACAGGCATGTATGACGCTTTTGTTGATAAATGCTGACATCATTAGCTTACGTTCAGGCTTGTCTGTGAATGTCCTGTTCTCACTTCTGTGAGGTCACTGTGTTCAGTTTATATGTTGTGATTATGTCATTTTCAAATAGTGCTGCTCTTTCTTCTGCATGTTCTCTGAAATCTTTAACGCCAACCATCTGGATTAGATTGTACTGTAAGACACGGTACTACATTCATTAATACGTATATTAATGAATGCAGTACCGTGTCTTACAGGGGTAGATTTGAAGTTTTGCCTTGAGGAAGATAGTTTCATAAACCTCCAAGATTTACAGAGGGGTTATATACTATCATCATAAACCTCCAAGATTTACAGAGGGGTTATATACTATCATCATAAACCTCCAAGATTTACAGAGGGGTTATATACTATCATCATAAACCTCCAAGATTTACAGAGGGGTTATATACTATCATCATAAACCTCCAAGATTTACAGAGGGGTTATATACTATCATCATAAACCTCCAAGATTTACAGAGGGGTTATATACTATCATCATAAACCTCCAAGATTTACAGAGGGGTTATATACTATCATATACTAAATGTTGTTATAACCGGGGGTCGGGTTGAGGATGAACTCTCAACACCAACTAAATGCTCCCATAGCGTGCGTCGCATATAACCTCTGACAACAAAATCCATCTCTTGGACTTCGCGCGGCGGAACTGTTTTGACTAACAGGAGAAGAGGCGAGTCACTGGCGCCTTAAAACCAGAAGTTTAGGACAGATGGGGCTCGAAAGCCTAGAAAGGCAGCTCATCTAGGAGAAGGAAAACTCTGATTTCAAACCATTTGAAGCCTTGCAGATAATACTGGCGTATCTTGTCGGGTTTTGTCAGATATGGCTGTGCAAACTGTTTCTGGTAGGTCTAAAAGTTGGTCAGCGTCTACCAAACCTGCCAACCGACGATGTTGGAGGGAGCACACACAAGAGGTTCATGCCTTATGCAAGAGCGAGAAAAGGCAACCTCAGCTGAGTGTTGTGGCATGACAGACCAGGCCCTTAGCCTTGGTTGGCGACTGGTCTAGGAGTGAAGCCACAACAGGCGAACAGATAAGGCATTGCTGTGCTGATCCGGCAGCTTCTGCAGCTTGTCTTGTTCCAAATGTATTGGTATCACCTTTCCCTTGGAACAAACAAGGCAGACCGAGATAGGGACCATACTGCATGGGCAAAACATGGTCTCTATTATTTCTACCCGGGCTTTGTGCTAAAAGCACAATTATTATCGTCTGACAAGACGAAAAGAACCAATGATGATGATATAATTTCTTAAAGATAAATGAAAGGAAGACTAATGTCTGGTCAGGCAAAACATACTGATCAGGCATGTTAGTCAGGTTCAGGCAAAACATACTGATTAGACATGGTAGTCAGGGTCCGACAAAATATACTGATTAGACATGTTAATCAGGGTCAGGCAAAACATACTGATCAGACATGTTAGTCGTCAGGTTCATGCAAAACATACTGATCAGACATGTCAGGTTCATGCAAAACATACTGATCAGACATGTCAGGTTCATGCAAAACATACTGATCAGACATGTCAGGTTCATGCAAAACATACTGATCAGACATGCCAGGTTCATGCAAAACATACTGATTAGGTATGGTAGTCAGGTTCAGGCAAAACATACTGACCAAACATGTTAGTCAGGTTCAGGCAAAACATACTGATTAGATATGGTAGTCAGTGTCAGGCAAAACATACTGATTAGACATGTTAGTCAGGTTCTGGCAAAACATACTGGTCAAGACCCTGACCTCGGCTTCCCCGTAGCCTTTCCTGAAAACGGGCTGTTTTCATGGTAGCCTGGATAACGAGGTGTGGAACTGATGTGATCCCCGTAGTATTGAGCGACACGCAGGTGAAGCCAAGCATAGCCAAACCGCCTGGAGGACCCTGGACTACCTTCATCAGCACGCTCGGAATGTCAGGAAAGCCTTAACAAACCGCCATTAAATGTCCTTATTTCGGTGCACAAAAGCAAAAATCAACATATTGTGGGTATTACTTCAACAACAACAACTTAAAGCTAAGAATCGTTTGTGATGTGCCATTTATTTTCAACTAAGTCACCATTGATAACGTCATACAAGTTTTTGCATCTCCTTGAGGGACGTTTTCCCATGAAACCAGATACGCACAGATGCTTGCATATCCTCGTTAGAAGCGTAGCGCAGAAACTTTCCTATAGCCAACCTGGGCATGGATAAAGTGGAAATCATTAGCAGTGCGGCCATATCGTTCAGCTTGACACAGCGATTGGCACGAAATCGGTTCTTCTGTGCGAGCTTGGTGCTGTGCATCCCTACCTGTCATCGGTCGTCCGCTACAAGCTTGGCGTTATGCATCCCTAGCTGTGATCGGTCGTCCGCTACAAGCTTGGCGTTATGCATCCCTACCTGTGATCGGTCGTCCGCTGCAAGCTTGGTGCTGTGTATCCCTACCTGTGATCGGTCGTCCGCTACAAGCTTGGCGTTATGCATCCCTACCTGTGATCGGTCGTCCGCTACAAGCCTTGTCATGCAGGCAGGATTGTCACCTTGTGCAGTCCTTGCCCACCTCCAGGCAGTACTGACATTCAGGCAGGCGTCACCATATACCATTGCCATTCTTCGATGCATTTCGATGGCCACACATCTTTTCGCACGTATTTCTATGTAGGCCGCCATTTTACAACTTGCTGTGGGCATGCGTTTCGTTCAAGGCGCATGCCACTTTATCCCCCTTTAGTCACTTCCTTAGAGATTATTTTCACATATGTGTCACGTGGCTATGTGCACTTTTGCTATGGTTAGGACGCTGGAGATAAAACTTTTTTTTCAAATCGCTCTCGTATTTTGATAGAAATGTAGACACGATTGGAGATACTGATAGAAATATAGACACGATTGAAGGTACTGATAGAAATATAGACACGATTGAAGGTACTGATAGAAATATAGACACGATTGGAGGTACTGATAGAAATATAGACACGATTGAAGGTACTGATAGAAATATAGACACGATTGAAGGTACTGATAGAAATATATTCACGATTGAAGGTACTGATATACATATCAAATTAAGAATTCAAAAAGCTAGAGGGCTTTGTATTGCCTCAGGAAATTTGTGGAAATAGAAAGAAATTAAGTCCCCACCCCACATAAATACAGATCTTCAACTCAAATGTCAAGTCCGTCCTTTTGTATTGCTCTGTGACGAGGGAACAAAGAAATATACAACTAAAAAGGTCCAAGAAAGCCATTCATCAGTGGATGCTTGCCTCGACTTGAGAGAAAAATATGGGATGATACAGTAATAAAGAATTGTTGGGAACCGCGTAGCGCAGTGTTTAGGGATCTGGCTTCGCATCTGAGTGCTCATGGGTTCATTACCCAGTTGAGGCGGAAATGTTTTTTCAGACCACAACGACTCCTGTGTCGATCCAGCCTTAAATGAGTACCGGTTCAGTCTTAGAAGTCAAAGTGGCGAGGGAGAGAATATGGCTACCGCCCTCATATAGCCGAGCCTTAGAAAAGTGAGATCGCTAACACATCACACCCCTACGACAGTAATGCTATTGGTTACTTTACTTTACTTTACCATTAACTGTTGGCAAATAACCTGACTGACACCGATGGTACGTCAGTAAGGAGATGCCTTTCACGATGGGTGGAACACACATTAAGGAAACCAGATGATTGCATTGCCAGATAGCCATTGTTCTTGAATCCACAAATTCCTGCAGCCAAACGACAACCCAACCTATCTGGGAGTCACATTTGATCGGCGCATGAAATGGAAAAGTCAGATCGAGAGAAACCGAATGAGAGCCAGAGAAAGAATGGCAATCATGAGGAAACTTGCTGGCGCAAGCTGGGGAGCAGACGAAGGCATACTAAAGAAACTGTACACTGGAAGAGTGAGACCAGTTCTCGAGTATGGCATTGCGGCATGGACAACAGCAGCAAAGGCGAACTTCGATAAAGTTAGCAAACTTCAAAACCAAGCCATGAGAGTTATAACAGGAGGCATGAAGTCAACGCCAATTGTAGAACTTGAAAAGATTACAAAACTGCAATCCATGACCGACAGAAGAGACTGCAGAGCCCAGCTGCAATCAGAGAAACTCAGAAGACTGACTGACCACCCAATGCACCAGAGACTAAACAATTTCGGAAATGGGAAGCTAAAGCGAAGAAACTTTGCAGAAATAGCCAAAGCAAAGATGCACGAAGACACTATGAACGCACTAACCACACCAAAGCCCATCCCTACTGTACGAAAACCTACCTGGAGGCAGCATATATTTCCAGAGGTGGTAGAAAATATACCAGGTATTAGAAACAAAAACTGCCAGTCTGAAAAAGAAAGAAGAGATACTACCCTGAGTTTCATTACGGAAAACTACCCAAGCCTGTACTGGACCCATGCATACACCGACGGTTCCGTAACAAATACAACACAGAACGGAGGGGCAGGAGCATTTCTGAGCCTACCAAATGGCAAAAAAATAACACTGTCATTCGCTACTGGAAAATACACAAGCAATTTCAGAGCGAAGGAGCAGAGGCACTGAGGGCGGCAGTGGAAGAAATGGTGACAGGTAAAAGGAATGAAAGCCACATAGTAAGTGCTTACAGATGCACTGGCCGTAGTCACGACACTAAAAAGCCAGAAAAATACTGAACTTAATAAATTAAGAGCAGTACTCTGTCAACTATGCCAGCAGGCCGCACCAAAAAGAGTAGTGGTGCAGTGGGTTCCATCTCACTGCAACATCCAAGGCAACGAGGAGGAAGACAGATTGACAAAAGAAGGTGCAAAACTACCACAACCAGATACTAGTATGACATACGAAGAGTCAAAACGGCTTATTAGAGCTAGATACATGACCAAATGGGAAACAGAACATACTGGCTACACCAAAAACGATGCCTATTACCAGATGAACCGAAGAGAGCAGGTCGTGGTCTTCAGACTTCGCACTGGCCACAATAGACTGAGGTACCACCTATTCAACAAATTGAAGATAGGGTGTACCGACGAATGCCCGTGCGGTACTGGTAAAATGACCGCTGAACATCTGTTGCAGAACTGCCCGACATACGAGGATCAGAGAGAGCAAATGTGGCCATCACCAGTGGAACTGCAAGACAAGCTCTATGGCAGTGGCGACAGCCTCAGGATGACCGCCGCTTTTTTCGAAAAAATAATGGTTACTGTCTGACTGCGTACGAAGAAGAAGAAGAAGAACTACAACGTAACCTGACGTAACTACAGACCGTGTGTCAACACCTGTGCCGATAGTGGTTAGTGGCACGTAGACTTGTGTATAGAGAGACGTGAGGATCAGACATTGGAAGGAGACGCTCGGTGAAGTGCGGGTGGCGGAGAAAAAAGACTTGACATGAGATAACATAAGATAGACATAGAGAGAGAACATTTCACTTCGATCATTACTTGAGAATAGATTCGAAAGAGACGCTCATGGGAGTCTGGGCGGCGGAGAGAAAAGACTTGACTTTAGAGATTAGATGAGAAAACATTAGAGAGAGACGCTCAGTTTGGGGCAGGCGACAGAGTAAGGCAGATTTGAGTTGAGAACCACAGAGAGAGAACATTTCACTTCAGAGACAGAAGTACTTTGGAAAGAGACACTCAGTGGAGGGCAGGCGACGGAGAGATATGCAGCAGAGGCAGATTTGAGTTGAGATTTAGGCGACGGAGAGAGGCAGTTGAGATAGACACGCAGGAGCAAGGTAACTACCCTCACATTATGTGGTGGTTCTGATTACAAGTCGTCAGTAGCTTATAGAGGCAGTCTCCATTCATCATATTGACGCAGTCCCACTGATCGCGTCGACATCACCTTCGTAAGTCTTCAGTCGCAGTCAAATGCAGTTTTACAGTGATTCTATGGATCACATTTGGTGTAGTCTATGCTGACCACGTCGAGACCACTCTGACAAGAGGAACAAGCCCACAGACTTCATACTCTGGGTTCAGAATCTACGAACTTTACCATCAGCGACAATCCGCAACTAAGTTCGATCACAACAGACCAGATTAGGAGAATAGGGTCTCGTGACGTATAAATTGGTGAGAGAAAGAATTTATGTTGTTAGAGAGTTTATAGTTGGCAGTTTTACTTGAATACATAATATGTTGTATTATATTTATAGTTAGTGTTCCTTGAATTTGTTTAGAATTAGGGTAGAGGGCAATAGATTAGAGCAGACCCCTTTACCGTCTGCGACAGAGCTTCATCAAATCGATCGGCTCTGGTACAACTATATCATTTTGTTGTTCTCCTTTTTTTCCTTCTTCCTTTGCTTCTGCTTCTTCTACTCCGTACTTAAAAAGTAGTTTTTGTTTCGCTGTGTTACAACAAGGCTGCAATATTCGGACATTTCGGATTGCCACACCTGTTACAGCACGATATTCTTCGGCCTAGGTGTGCGTTCCCTGATCCAATCCTATTTTCTCAGCCTGGCTGCACACATCTAGGTGTGCGTTCCCTGATCCAATCCTATTTTCTCAGCCTGGCTGCACACATCTAGGTGTGCGTTCCCTGATCCAATCCTATTTTCTCAGCCTGGCTGCACACATCTAGGTGTGCGTTCCCTGATCCAATCCTATTTTCTCAGCCTGGCTGCACACATCTAGGTGTGCGTTCCCTGATCCAATCCTATTTTCTCAGCCTGGCTGCACACATCTAGGTGTGCGTTCCCTGATCCAATCCTATTTTCTCAGCCTGGCTGCACACATCTAGGTGTGCGTTCCCTGATCCAATCCTATTTTCTCAGCCTGGCTGCACACATCTAGGTGTGCGTTCCCTGATCCAATCCTATTTTCTCAGCCTGGTTGCACACATCTAGGTGTGCGTTCCCTGATCCAATCCTATTTTCTCAGCCTGGCTGCACACATCTAGGTGTGCGTTCCCTGATCCAATCCTATTTTCTCAGCCTGGCTGCACACATCTAGGTGTGCGTTCCCTGATCCAATCCTATTTTCTCAGCCTGGCTGCACACATCTAGGTGTGTGTTCCCTGATCCAATCCTATTTTCTCAGCCTGGCTGCACACATCTAGGTGTGCGTTCCCTGATCCAATCCTATTTTCTTAGCCTGGCTGCACACATGCAACCTGTTTCCAGGGTACGCCATAGGACGCGAAATGCGGTCTAAGCTCTGATTCGCTGACTGTGACGCAAGCAACCAATTTACGAGTCGCCGACTGTGTTGCTCAATTACTCAATGTCGTGCTTTCATCCCGTATTTTCTTTTTTTATTTTACGTGTTTGCCTCACTGGTTTCTACTGGCGGAGGCGCGCCTATTCCACCCCAGACCGCGGTCAATTGGGCGATATTAAGACGCGTAAACCAGTGCTTTGATGTATGTATGCGTCTGTATGTACCTATGCTAGGTTTGTGCGCTCTCAGAGGCCAGTCCAACCAAAAGTGCAAATGGAAGGGCCTCACACTAAAGGCGCGTGTGAAAGTTGTGCAAGATGGTGATTGTTGGACAGAGTCAAATGAAACAAGAGTGTGATTGTTGGACAGAGTCAAATGAAACAAGAGAGTGATTGTTGGACAGAGTCACATGAAACAAGAGAGTGATTGTTGGACAGAGTCAAATGAAACAAGAGAGTGATTGTTGGACAGAGTCAAGTGAAACAAGAGAGTGATTGTTGGACATAGTCAAATGAAACAAGAGAGTGATTGTTGGACAGAGTCAAATGAAACAAGAGTGGATGGAAAGAAGTGTCTCATTCTGTATGGACAGCTAAAAACCAAATCTATACTCAATCTGTGACATTCGAAGTAGTGTGAGGGTCAGGTGAGTCTGTCGGGTGGCGGGTGGAAGAGAAGGGAGAGTAGGTGGATGAGAAAGATGTAGCCTTCATGGAGCTCGGAAGTCCTTTGCAAGACTTGACCAGACGTGACGTGCAACCGTCAGCAATTCAAATATAGTTTATATTTAGAAAATTGCCGTCTGGAACGAAACGCTACAGACTTTCTTGACCGCCGTGGTTTCTTATAGCAGAGATTATAAATGTGGGGGTCGCTAGTCCCATGCGCAACTTTCATAAGTATAATTTTACATGCGAGTTTGCAAAGATCGTATTCTTTTCAACGGTGGAACCACTGAGATGAGAAAGTCGAAATTTGCTACGACTCATTACTAAGGAGAGTAGGAACATAGTCGGAGACCCTATCAGTGAATCCGCCACTGCACACAGGTGTGTTCCCCGTCTGCATTTCACCTGTCTTAAACCGCACATCTGACAAACGACATCAGAGACTTCTGGTTTTCAGGTAATCAGGTAATCTTTCCCACTCCTGCACTTTCCCCTCGGCATTTCTAAGCTATCCATCTATTCCATAAGAGAAGAAGAGGGAAAGAAAGAAGAGAGAGAGAGGGGAAACAAGAAGAACCAACCAAAAAAAAACACGAGACAGATGCAAGGAAGATAAACCTCAGAGCTTACCTGGCGGATCAACGCACGTGCGCTACAGGTCGCGTCTTTCCCACGGTGTGGTTCGCATTTCTATTTTTCGCCAGGTAGGAGCGGGTGCGTGGTACAGGACTGCCTGTCTGGGGTGAACCTGGAAGTTTGAAATCATGGAGGTTTGGTTGACTGCATGGACGATAGAGAGAATCTGGTTAATTACGCACATCATTAATGAACGGCGTAGATGGGAATTGATGGAGCACAGGGGATGAGCTGGACAGCAGTCAGTGACTCACAGCTACGCTTCTCACAATAAGACACGTATACTCGAATTGAGGTCACTACAAAAAAAAAGGCAAAGGCCGAAATCCATCGTAGACGATGATTGCATAATTAATTTTGCTAGCGCTATTTTTAGTAAGGATTAACTGCGCTACTTTTTATCCTCACTCTCTCGTCTCGAGTCGCCCCTCCAAGGGAAGTCAAGGACAAGACGACTAGGGGGCGACTACGAGATGCAGGGGACTCCGCATCAAGCTACGGGGAAAAAGACGGCGGAGTCCGGAGTCGAACCCACACTACCTGATCACGAGGCTTACGGCTTAACCACTTCGCCACGGAATCCCCAATTAGGGCTAAAATACAGGTTTTGAAAATAAATGCAATTAACAATGATATAATTGAAAGGGAACCACCCACCGACAGAATGTGGAGTCTTTCACATACCTTGGCAGTAATATAAACATGGTAGGAGGCACAGAAAACGATGTTCAGTTATGAATACAGAAAGCGAGAGGAGCTTTCATTGCATTGAGGAATTTATGGAAGTCAAAAGAAAATAAAACCACACCCAAAATAAACAACTCCAACGTAAAATCCGTTCTCTAATATGGCTCTGAAACATGGAGGACATCACATATACTTATGAAAGGCACGAAGGGCATTCCTGCCACTTAACAATATATGGAGATTCAGAGATATCAAGATTGACACCAAAATTAGAATATTCAACGCAAGTGTCAAGTTGGTGTTGAAGCGAAGGTGTGGAGAACGACCAAGGTCATACAACAGAGACTCCCGTCCTTCATTAACAGATGCCTACGAAGGATAATGGGCATAAAGTGGCAGGACATGGTGAGGAATGAAGACCTATGTTCATAAAGTGGCAGGACACGGTGGGGAATGAAGACCTATGTTCATAAAGTGGCAGGACATGGTGAGGAATGAAGACCTATGTTCATAAAGTGGCAGGACATGGTGAGGAATGAAGACCTATGTTCATAAAGTGGCAGGACATGGTGAGGAATGAAGACCTATGTTCATAAAGTGGCAGGACATGGTGGGTAATGAAGACCTATGTTCATAAAGTGGCAGGACACGGTGGGGAATGAAGACCTATGTTCATAAAGTGGCAGGACGTGGCGAGGAATGAAGACTTGTGGGAAAGGAGCCAACAACAGCCATTGGAACAACAAATTAAGAGAAGAAAATGGGGCTGGATAGGACATACGCTGCGGAAGGCACAGCCTAACATAGCCAGACAGGCTCTTACATGGAATCCTCAGGGGGAAAGAGAGAGACATAGACCCAAAAGTACGTGGAGAAGAGAATGTGAGAAGGAGCTAAAATGAGACCTGGAGGGAGGTTGATGGCCTATGCTCCGATAGGATTGATTGAGGAGCTGGTGCGTAGTACAGGGCTGCCTGTCTGTGGTAAACCTAGAAGTTTGAAATCATGAAGGTTTGGGCGACTACAGGGACGATAAAGAGATTCGGAATAATTACGCACATCATTAAAAAGATGGCGTAGAAGGGATGTGATGGAGCTCAGGGGATGAGCTGGACAACAGTCAGTGATTCATATCTGATTGTTTCCATCAGGGTCAGCAAACCGGAGCTATCCACGACCCTATCCCGACTCCAAGTGGCGGCCCAGGAAACAGGCTGCACTTGTTTAGTCTGGTTAAGAGAATAGGGACCGCAGTCGGGAGGTTAGCAAAAAAGTCAGCTGAAATCGGATGTGTTGTGCTGAAAGGTTCATAAATAGCAGCATTGATGTGAAGTACGAAACGGCGTCACATGATCCTTTTCGGGACGACCGTCGAAGGAGAAGAAGATGATGTTGAGGAAGAAGAAGAAGAAGCCGAAAATATGATAATGAAGAAGAAGAAGAAAACGAAAACGAAGAAATGATGATGATGAAAAAAGACAAAGAAGACGAAGAAGATGATGACAAGGAAGAAGAAGAAGAAGAAGAAGAAGAAGAAGAAGAAGAAGAAGAAGAAGAGGAATACGAAGACAAAGAGGAAGAAGAAGACGAAGAAGAAGAAGAAGAAGAAGAAGAAGAAGAAGACGAAGAAGAGAAGACGAAGATGAGAAAGAAGAAGGATAACAAGAAGAATGGTTTAGAAACATGAACAATTTAGAAACATGAACAATTTAGAAACATGAACAATTTAGAAACATTTGGAGAGAACAACTAAGGTTCTGTGTCGTGAGAATATAAAGAGGATTTGAAACCAATTTCTGCAAATAAGTACAACTTGTAGATTTTAGAGGTGAGCGTCTCCGTCGCGTCCCTTACGGAGCACATTTTTGGGCTCACAAGATCATGAGAACCACTAACTCAGAGAACATACATTGATAAGCCACATCACCGTCAACGTACACTACGCAGAATAAGTTCAGACTTACTTACAAAATATCACCGTACAAATTAACCAAAAAATGAGAAATCAATTATATTTAATCAAGTGGTTTGAGCATCAGAGTGTGACAGGTTCATGAGAAATTGCTGGTTAATGGTCACTAACATGTGTGACCTTCACGACATTGATACGAGCTAGGTAGCCATGACTGATTGATAAAATGATGTTCATCCATCACATATGATGAAGACATCTCTCTTTGTTCAGCCGTGTGGAACAGTCTTTTCTCCTGCTGTGTCCGCTGAAACGGGTGACTTGTGCCGTGTTTTGAATTAAAGCGAGGAATACACTGCACCTTTTGTCAAACTCACTTTCTGGTCCTGAACTAATTTGGCCAGTAGCCAGATTTTATCGAGACGTTTAGAGATAGGACGAGATGTAGATTTTTCCTCATGGTTTACTCTCGAAGCCTTTTCCGTAAATAGGTATTCGCAAGGCAGCGAAGGGGGCATGGCATCTTACGTTGTGTGTAGTGCCTTTCTCAAAACAATAGCCTTCTGATAGTGTGCTGGGGGATCGCTTGCCACTCCTGCAGAAGGTTTTAAAACACGTAGTTCAGGTCACCGCCTCATGGATTAGAAAGTTCTTGCTGATCGGCATGACGCCACAGAGACACTCGTGTTGCTAATGACACACAGGCCATCTCCTGCTGGGCTGTGTTACGTGGTCGAGACGACTGGAGATAACTCGAGATGCGAGCACTCTGGTCTTACATCCCGTGAGACCAGGTCGCTTGAAACTTGCGGGATTCGATCGCCAACCGTTTCCGTTCATCGCTGTGAGATGTGAGTGCCTTAACGTCCTAACTACAGAGACCTCCTTTTATACATAATGTATTGCTACCTGGCTTGTATCAATGACCGTGAAGGTCATACCCGTTACTGACGAATTAACCAGCAAATTCTACAGTCCTCTATTAACAGATACCTAGGAAGGATACTATGAACAACTTGGTAAGACATGGTGAGGATTGGAGACATGGTGAGGATTAAAGACATGGAGAGGATTAAAGACATGGTGAGGATTAAAGACATGGAGAGGATTAAAGACATGGTGAGGATTAAAGACATGGAGAGGATTAAAGACATGGAGAGGATTAAAGACATGGTGAGAATTAAAGACATGGTGAGGATTAAAGACATGGAGAGGATTAAAGACATAGTGAGGATTAAAGACATGGTGAGGATTAAAGACATGGTGAGGATTAAAGACATGGTGAGGATTAAAGACATGGAGAAGGAGCCAAGGGTCTCCACTGGAAGGATAAATTAAGCGAAGAAAATAGGGCTGGATGGGATATGTGCTACAGAAGGTGTCATCCACCATAGCCAGACAGGCTGTTACATGAAATACTTGAGTGAAGAGAGAGAGGGAGAGAAGAAGAGAGATATGGAGAGCGAGAGACAGAGAGAGAGAGATGGAGAGACAGAGATGGAGAGACAGGGAGAGAGAGACGGAGAGAGAGACAGAGAGAGAGAGGAAGAGAGAAAGAGGGAGAGAGAGACAGAGAGCGAGAGAGGAAGAGAGAGAGAGAGACAGACAGAGAGAGAGGTAGACCAAAAAATACACGAAGAAGAGAATGTACGAAGGAACTAAGATTAAATGATTATACACGGAGAGACAGAAGGAACTAAGATTAAATGATTACACCTGGAGAGACAGAAGGAACTAAGATTAAATGATTACACTTGGAGAGACAGAAGGAACTAAGATTAAATGATTACACCTGGAGAGAGACAGAAGGAACTAAGATTAAATGATTACACCTGGAGAGAGACAGAAGGAACTAAGATTAAATGATTACACCTGGAGTGAGACAGAAGGAACTAAGATTAAATGATTACACCTGGAGAGAGACAGAAGGAACTAAGATTAAATGATTACACCTGGAGAGAGGCAGAAGGAACTAAGATTAAATGATTACACCTGGAGAGAGACAGAAGGAACTAAGATTAAATGATTACACCTGGAGAGAGACAGAAGGAACTAAGATTAAATGATTACACCTGGAGAGAGACAGAAGGAACTGAGATTAAATGATTACACCTGGAGAGAGACAGAAGGAACGGAGATTAAATGATTACACCTGGAGAGAGACAGAAGGAACTGAGATTAAATGATTACACACGGAGAGAGACAGAAGGAACTGAGATTAAATGATTACACACGGAGACACACGGAGAGAGTCAGAATAGCTAAGATTAAATTATTACACCTGGAGAGAGACAGAAGGAACTGAGATTAAATGATTACACACGGAGAGAGTCAGAATAACTAAGATTAAATGATTACACCTGGAGAGAGACAGAAGGAACTGAGATTAAATGATTACACACGGAGAGAGTCAGAATAACTAAGATTAAATGATTACACCTGGAGAGAGACAGAAGGAACTAAGATTAAATGATTACACCTGGAGAGAGACAGAAGGAACTAAGATTAAATGATTACACCTGGAGAGAGACAGAAGGAACTAAGATTAAATGATTACACCTGGAGAGAGACAGAAGGAGCAGCCTTGGACCGAGTGTGATGGAGGGATGTTGTCAATGGTCTATGCACGGAGAGAAGCGACCGGCTTTGATTGATTGATTGATTGATTGATTGATTGATGGAAGGAAGGAACAATGACATGAGATTATTTACACGCACTCATGCTAACACACACACTAATACATTTAAGAGAAGATGGAAAGACTGAGCCTGTATAGTCAGAAGGTTGCATTGAATATCAATATAAACAAGTAAACATTTGTTTAAACTACATGTTTCGGTACATTCTTTTATTTATTCACACGTTTCTGTGGTTTAAAAACAAAAAATATGTAAATGCAATTTACAATGTGGAGCCGCGTAGCGCAATGGTTAGCGAGCTGGCTTCGCATCTGAGTGGTACTGTGTTCATTATCCGGTTGATGTGAAAAAGTTTTTTTCAGACCGCAACCACTCCCAGATCGACTTTAAATGGGTTCCGGTTCAGTTTGGGAAGTAAAAGCACCGAGGGAGAGGAGATGGCTACCGCCCTCATATAGTCGAGCCTTTGAAATGGGAAATCGCTAACACCTCACACCACTACGGCAGTAATGCTGTGAGCTACTTTACTATACTTTCAAATTCAATTTTCATAGATTAACAAATAGCACTAGTGAGGCTGTGTTGAAAACTTCAGCTCTCTGAGTTATGGGGAAGTTGGTTGAAACTGGAGAAATAGGAGTGCATACAAACTGGCAACGATCATGTCAATAAAAACATGTAAAAAAGACAATTCGTGACATTGAACATTTTTTATCACACGCCAAATAAAATAGGAAATGAAGAATTAGCGAAGACGGAAACATTCATCAACCTCGGAGGTGGTGATGATGTTCGTCCATCACAAGTGATAAAGATCATTCTTTTGTCCAGCTGTGTGGACAATCTTTTCTCTTGCTGTGTCCGCTAAAATGGGTGACCTGCTCGGTGATTTGGATTAAAGTAAGGAAGTAACTACGCCTTTTGTCAACTCATTCTCCGGTCCTGAGCTACCTTTGGTCAGTGGAAAGATATTTATCGAGATGACTGGAGATAGCATAGGAAGCATATTTTTCCTCAGGGTTTACTCCGGAAGCATTTCCCGTAAACAGCCATCCCAAAAGGCAGCGGAGAGGGGGTGACATCTAGCGTTGTGCCGTGCCTTTTTCATAACAACAAGAGGTTTTCGGGACATCACTCAGCGTGTGAGTGAGTCTGGCATCTCTCCCCGACTGTGTTCTGTTCATTATAGTCGTGTCTAAATTTCTCACCCACCAATTTCGCCAAGTTCAGCCGTGTGATCTAAGCCGTGAAATACGACACAGGTTTAAGCGTAGTGCCATTCATATAGCCGATGTCCAGACCAGGATAATCGGACGGAAGAAATCACACAAAAATCAACGAATTAACCAGTCCAAACGGAAAACAACAATACGTTTCCGTGAACACAAGTGTCGTCGAGTAGTGTGAATTCCAGGCAAATCCGTGGTCTGGCGGCATCCATGATGAACCAAAACAGTAGGGCAATGTAGACCAACAGCCAGTTTTGGCGCCATCTTTGTTGCGAACTCGGAGGTACAGTTACACCAGATGGCGGAGCGGACAGAGACATGAAAAGCAGAAGGCACAAACCCAGAGAAGCCTTCGCTAGTTTTAACAATGTTTTGAAGTCATCGTAGTGCCACACAAACACCACATAAAGAATATATTTCTTTGTTCGTTCTAAAACTACGCTACCAAGCCATGATAAGGGCTTTGTAAGTAGCAGGAAGTTGTCCGGTGAACGGAAAGCGTTGTGTCGCAGTTTACAGTTTGACTACGATGTGTACACCTTTCGGTCCGACACATCCGACTTCAGCATGACATTTTAGGGTACTGGATTGACCTTCCCTCTTCGATCCCTTCTCGTTAGCCAGCCTACTGTTGTTGTAGCCTATTATCCAGGACCATCGCGTGGCGGTGTAGAAGGGTCTTGTCAGCTCTGGTTCGCTGGCTCTGACGCTAGCAGTCAGCTTTGGACCGCTGATCGCTGCAGCTCATGTAAAGAACATACCAAAATTGCGTGCTTTCTGTGTTTCTGTATAGGGCGGATTTCCAAGGTGAGTCCTGCTTTTAGCAGACTACGAGAAAATGTTTGGGACCGGTAGTGAATCAGTGTTACCACCAAGATAAGTGTGTATCGTGCTGTTGTGCTAACCACCCTTCTGTACGCATGCGAAACATGGAGAGTCTATAGCAACCATGTCAGTAAACTTAATCATTCCCAGGTAAACTGTCTCCGCAGACTGCTCAGGATCGGTTGGCAGGATAGAGTGCCCAACTCAGTAGGTTTCAGCAAGGCGAGAGTCTCTGGCATCCATTCTCAGCTACATAGAACTCAGATCAGATGGACTGGCCATGTTGTTCGCATGTTAGATGAGTGCCTCCCTAAACAACTATTTTTCAGTGAACTCAGAACAGGACAGTGGTAGCATGGGGGGACCAATAACAAAAAAACGATACATAGACACTCTAAAAGTTTCTTTGCATCGTTGATCGTACTGCCTGGGAACTGCTTGCTCCGACCAGCTCATCCTGGCGTACTGCTATCACACATGGTGCTTGTTCCGCTGATCAGAGGACCATTACGAAGGCGCAGAAAAAGCGAGCTGCCCGAAAGAAAAGAATGCAAGACTGCCCAACAACAAATGCTGGTCACGTATGCCTTACGCTCCGATCGGGACTGTACAGTCACATCTGAATAAATATGTCTGACACTGTCGCCATCTTCGCTTGCGATGGGCAACTAACTTATAGGGCAGAGTGTTGGAGAGTAATGGAAAGAGAAACATCAGAGTTATCATACATCCACACAACCTCCCTAGGAAAGATTCAAATCATTTACTGACCACGTATCACCACCAACAGAGAACTTCTTGTCTGAAGTAAACAAGAAGACATGAGCACCATCACAATCTGTAGACGCAGATCGGTCATGTCCCAATAGAAAAACCAGACACCATAACCAGCACTGCTTTGGCGTGGTGGACTTCCACCCCTACCCCCTCACAGGGGAAGGCGAGACCAGCCTAAGACGACACAGATGCTGAGATGAGAATTATGACAAAAAGTTAAGGCAAAACTGTGAATAGTTGTAGGCAGGGTGGAGTTCCGGTAGTTTGTTGTTGCCCTTAATAACATCATGAGGCTTGATGGAAGCCTGTGCTTTGTCAGTAACTTAAAATTATTTTTTTGTTTACGTTCACCTAATTTCTCTATTCCCCAAGGCGGTGTGCGTTGCACTACCGTTTTTATTTTGCGCCTGTCTGCCCAGTGCATCCTACTTCGGCATGTATTTTATGAAAGGGTCTGTTTCCTCCTGCATTTTCTAAGGGTTTGCTTCTTCGGAGTAACTGCTGGTGCCGTGATGGGGATCGAACCCAGCATCTTCCGGTTGTGAGCCGTGTCACTTAACCACTAGCCCACGCCGTCCCCCTGTCAGTGACATCAAGGAACTCACACGGAGGAACAAAACACACTGCAAGGCACGCACACACACACACACACACACACAGTCACACACACACACTGCAAGGCACGCACACACACACACACAGTCACACACACAGTCACACACACAGTCACACACACACTGCAAGGCACGCACACACACACACACACAGTCACACACACTGTAAGGCACGAACACACACACGCACACAGTCACACACAGTGCAAGACACGCACACACACTCCAAACGAACGTTTCAAACACCATGACAAGAACTGCCATGGCGTGGAACTCCCAGGGGAAGGCGAAAAAGAGACCAGCGTAATATAACTTCGCCAAGAACCGTAGAGCAGAGATGGGAATTATGAAACAGAGTTGGGGTAAAGTTGGAGACAGGCATAGTGTAGTTCCAGTAGTTTGTTGTTGCCCTTAAAGACGCTTGAAGATTCTTGGGAACTGGTCGTTTTGTGAATTACTGATAAAAAAAACAGACGGATGAACAAAACGAACGAGGAGGATAAACAACAATAATAATTTTATATGCAACAGCAGAAACGAAAGCGAAATAGAAAACAGCGACTCATATCCACTGAAGAGATCGGTTTCCCTTTCTTGGTACCAATTAATGAACTTTCTTTCATGTGTTTATATATATGCTGTCTGGGTACACAAGTTATTGTATGTGTCTACTGTTTCGCTGTTTGTCTACTTTGAGGTGTCAAAGTAATTGAAACTTCAACATTCTGAAACAGAAATAAATAATTGGAGATAATCCAGTTAATTATAGTGTAAGAGTAGTTTCATAATTTCTCACGGTTTCCTCCCTTTCACCCAAGAAATGTTTGAACAAATGAGATCGGAAATTTAACTGTTTTCTTTGACAGATTAGAAGTCTAACTTTATTCATCGATAGGTTAGAAGTTGAACTATGCTGAGCAGCGCATAAGCTACAGTGGTCAGCGACCCATAGCTGACTGCTGGTGTCAGGGTCAACGAACCAGAGCTGCCAAGACCCTTCTACCCTTCTACTCCCTCCACGCGGTGATCCTGGAAAACAGGCTGCAACAGAGCAGACTGGCTAAGGAGAAGGGATCGAAGAGGGAATGCTAACCCGGTACTCAAAAAATGCTTGCTGAAGTCGGATGTGTTGGACCGAAACGTGCAAATATCGCAATCAAGTAGTAAACTACGACACAACTCATTCTGTTCCCTGGACTACATTCTGCTGCTTAAGCCCTTTCATGGTTTGATAGTGGGAGATTGAGAACAAACGAAGAAGAAGAAGAAGAAGAAGAAGACGACAAAGAAGAAGAAGAAGAAGAAGAAGAAGAAGAAGAAGAACTATGTAAGTGGACAGATAAAATGGGAAGTTTAATTGTATAAATGGACTGATGAGATCAGAAGTTTAACTGTGTCCGCGGGCACATGAAATCAGGAGTTGAACTGTATAAGGGACAAATTTGATCTGTAATTAAAATATATAGGTGAGCACATAAAATTTAACAGTATGATAAGACTAGACGATTAACTGTATAAATGGACAGATGAGATGAGAGGTTTAACTGTATTATCGGTCAAATTAAATTAGTAGTTTAAAAGTATGACAGATGAGATTAGAAGTTTAATATCAGAAGTGGAAATGAGACGTTTAACTATAAATGGACAGGTGAGATAAAAGATTTAACTGTATAACTGAGCACATAAGATGAGACATTTAACAATATCTAGACAGTTTAAACGACAAGTTGAAAAAGTGCAAGTGGACAGATTCGGTGAGAGGTTTAACCGTAAAGGTAGAGCAGATAAGTTGCTTGGTTTAACAGTATAAGTGGACATATTAGGCGAGAGGTTTAATACTATGTGTAAACATATACTATTATTGGTATAACAGTATAGGTGGGACATTTAAGATGTTTCGTTTAGCAGTATCAGTAGACAGATTAGGCGAGAGGTTTAACAGTATAAGTGAACATATAATATTATTGGTTTGATTAGTATATGTAGCCGGATCAATTTATGTTTACACTTTCTTCAACTAGAGGTGTGCCTTTAATTGGAGCTTCAGTTTTCTCAATTTTCAACATATCTTTAAAAAATTATATATTTTTTTAAAGATGAATTAACGATCTTTTAAAAAATTAAATATATTGATATATTTATTTAATTTTGTAGACAGTATTATTACCACAATGTGACTGGGGGAAAACAATTTTTTTTAAAAGTATAATGAAAATGACTACTTACAGCCAAATCCTGGTGTATTTGATAATCATCATGCAGTGTATCCAATTATGAGAAGAAATCACACAAGAACAAACACATATACTAATACTGATACTTAATTTCATTTATCTAGTTTTTTGTCTACTTCTCCGGTAACACATTTCTAACCTCCCTGTACATTTTACGTTAACATTGATTTTAAATATCATTGTTATGATTGCTCACAAAGGTCATTTCCTGTCGTATTATGAAAATTTGGATCGAATTTTGACGCGATTATTTGAAGCGATTAATGACGAAAAGAGATAGTACAGCCATATGAATGAGGACAAAGGTATAAAAGAGGGCAACGTTTTAGTGGAACACTCATTATGCCGACTTAGGAGCATTGTGCCATCGTTTGCTTGCAGCCGTCATTGTGTGTTCTTCTATTGGAAATTTCTGTAGATAACTGTCCCTTTCTATGGAATTGCTGGTCAAACTGGGGTTTTCGGAAATGAATGAGCTGACTCTGTGTTGAAAGGCCCCAGTGGTCGCGAAATAGATTACTGTTCTCTGCATATGCTGCGTTCAGATATTTGAGCATGCCTGATCTAGAATTCCATTGCCAGAATAGAGTTCAGTCTTATCTAGGTCATGATGGCAGGACCATAACGTCTGCTTCATATGACCAGATCTGGCGTTGAAGGTCTATGTGAGCTAAACAGTCATGTAGGACATGTTCAAGGATGTGGGTTCCGCTTATCGTAATTAACTTTACTTAATTTAACTGAACTTCATTATACTGGTTTAGAAGGTTCTACAGAGTCTGTATAAACCAGTTTATTTCACTCCATCAATACTTAATAAACTGAACACCCAATTTATTTGTGAATGCATTAACTGGTGTGAATATATATATATAAACGATTTCGACATTGATATTGGATCCATGATTGCAGAATTTGCTGATGACAGAAAACTATGCAGTAGTGTCTCATCTAAAGTATAAGTGGATATATTGAGGTCGGATTTAGATACAATTCGAGAATGGTCTGTCAGCTGGCAAATATAGTTTAATGTAGATACATGTACAGTCATCAACATGGGTAGATCCAATATGAAACATAATTACAGAATGTGAGAGAACAATAATAGAAAGATAGAAAAGGAAAGGGGCCTAGGGGTTATAATAGATCATACAGGAAAGGTGAGTGAGCAAGTTCAGATAGCAGTGAAAAAGGCAAATGCAATGTTAGGTATGATAAAAAGATATATTAAACATAAGAGCAAGGAAGTGATAGTCAAACTGTATAAAGCATTAGTTAGACCTAGATTGGAGTACTGTGTACAGTCGTGGAGTCCTTATCGTAGAGGGGATATAAACATGCTGGAAATGAGACCCAAAAAAAGCGACAAAGCTGATAATGGGATTCCAGACTTCTTGAGCCGGTAAATGTGGCATAACAATCTACAGGGGCGTCTTCTCAGTCGGAACAGGGTAGTTTGCTTGTGCCTTGTGATTTAGTGGATTGGGTTCATATCCATCTTTTTCTTCCATAGGTTGTTGTAATGGCTGTGAACGACCATGGTGGTCTCTGTGCGTGGAAGTTTATGGAGGAATTGCTTCCTTTTGCTACCAACTCTGGAAATGACATCGGTTCTCTTATTCCCCGTAATTTCTCAGCAGAAGCGTAGCCAATGAAAGGCAACCGTTGAGGTCCTTTGGGAAATGTTTAGCTCAGTTCTGAATTCCTGAAGTATGAGTTAATTTCTGGCGTTGTGTAGGGATCTGCAGCCAGGAAAGAGAACAATCTTGGCTCGTGTTTGTTCATTAGGCATGGGAAAGATTCTAAGTTCCTGGAGAAGTGTTATGGATTCGATTATAAGTGTGATATTGGAAGTAGATCAAAGCTACCTCTTTGATGCTGGCACTGCAACCGATGAACCGCGAATCCAACATTTTAAAATTACACGTTGGTCAAGCAGAGATTGGCATTGAGAGAATTGACTCCCATTGAGTATGTACAACAACCATCTAGTGGAACCATCAATATTAGCACCATTATCTGTTGCTGTTAAATGCCACCATTGAGTAAGTTCGTACTCTTTTGTGCGCTATGAAACGGGCGTTAAGAGGCCGCTTGTAGTACCTTTCTACACATCACGAGCGCGGTTTCATCTGCCTGACACTCACTACTACGGGGATCACGTCAATCCCCATCTCGTCAGTCAGAATGCCTTTAAAATAGCTTGTTTCCAGGGAACGTTTCACGGAAGAGAACAAGTAGTCTTGGTCAGTATGTTGTTGCCGACCGGAATAACGTCTCCAAGACCCTCACCTGACCTCCTCGTTGGTCGTGTTGGAAACAGGCTGTTGTCGAGGACAACAGTCTGGCTAACAAAATGAAGTTCGACGTGATCTCCGTAGTAGTAAGCGACACGCAGATAAAGCCAAGCGTCTGGAGGAGCCCGGTCCACTTTCATCAGCACGCTCGGAATGTGAGGAAAGATACTGCAACCCGTCTCTTAACCCCTTTTTCAGGGCGCACATAAGAGTAACCTACTCATTGTGGGCATTCGCAAACAACAACAACCTTAATTGTTTTAGAGAAAACAAAAGAAGCATGGTTGTTGTCCTTCTGCAGCGAGATGTGGGGGACCGGCAAATGCATGCGTGAATTTGCTCCCTTCCACAGATAGCGTCAGTCGCTGGCAGTCAGCCTTTCAATGTTGAGTACACAAGTACACGAGTACACAAGTACACAAGTACACGAGTACACAAGTACACGAGTACACAAGTACACAGGAAATGACATGTCGATTCCATCTTCCAATAAGAACAATAAACACAAAAAGAAAATCAACAAATTTTATTGATCAAGACAATTATAAAATCACCAATTAAACATTAACCAATGAAACCAAAATAAAAGACATTAAAAAAACAAAAACGATTTAATTAGCCTTCAGTTCAATTGTACAGTCAGGTTAGACAAATCACAGTAATAATGGGCCCACTAATATGGTTGACAAAGTATAAAGAAACAATCAAGAAAGAAGTACTTATAGCAATCAGCGGTAATGTGCTTTGTGCGAACCACAGACGCGATCTAATACGAGGTGTGTTCTAAATGTGTTTTTTCTTCTAGGAAACAAATGAAACATGGGTGGTGTCCTTCAACAGGGAGATATGGGGAACCCTCATGGCCATGCGTGCATTTTTTCAGGCCCGCAGATTGAGTCAGTCAGCCATTCAGTTTTGAGTGTAGTGAGCATATGTCGGGTTTTCATTCGCCACAAAATGACTCAGTGTCAAAGTCATGATGACCGTTTTATTTTAATCCCGTTTTCACTCCGGTTGTGCATCACGAGTACGCACCACAAGGTCAAAACATTACCGAAAAATACACATGTAGGTCATCCGTCACCTTCGTGGTGCTGTTTCATGCAAAGGACTGGACAGGAACTTGGCAGCCACATCAGTGTAGGGAGTACCAAGGACTGCTGGCAGAGGTGTGTGGGGAGTACCAAGGACTGCTGGGAGAGGTGTAGGGAGTACCAAGGACTGCTGGGAGAGGTGTGGGGAGTACCAAGGACTGCTGGGAGAGGTGTAGGGAGTACCAAGGACTGCTGGGAGAGGTGTGGGGAGTACCAAGGACTGCTGGGAGAGGTGTGGGGAGTACCAAGGACTGCTGGGAGAGGTGTGTGGGGAGTACCAAGGACTGCTGGGAGAGGTGTGGGGAGTACCAAGGACTGCTGGGAGAGGTGTGTGGGGAGTACCAAGGACTGCTGGGAGAGGTGTGTGGGGAGTACCAAGGACTGCTGGGAGAGGTGTGTGGGGAGTACCAAGGACTGCTGGGAGAGGTGTGTGGGGAGTACCAAGGACTGCTGGGAGAGGTGTGGGGAGTACCAAGGACTGCTGGGACAGGTGTGGGGAGTACCAAGGACTGCTGGGAGAGGTGTGGGGAGTACCAAGGACTGCTGGGAGAGGTGTGGGGAGTACCAAGGACTGCTGGGAGAGGTGTGGGGAGTACCAAGGACTGCTGGGAGAGGTGTGGGTAGTACCAAGGAGAGTACTTTAAAGGAGATTCAGGTTTCAAACTTCAAGGTGAGTAATTATAATGTTCCGGACCCAATGTCGGATACTTTCTGAACACGCCAAATATACGCACAAATTAAAGGTAAGGTAAAAGTAAATGGCATGTCCTAGGTAGAACGTCACTTCTTACAACCGACAAACTATTTGGCTGTTATATGGTTCTTTTCAGGTGTGCAGTACGATATGGTGCCATTACTTACCGTACATGGAGGAGAGATGTTAGTCAGGGTTGGGAAAAATATACTGATCAGTCTATGTTAGTTAAGAGGGTCAGGTAAAACATACTGATCAGTCTATGTTAGTTAGGAGGGTCAGGTAAAACATACTGATCAGTCTATGTTAGTCAGAGTCAGATAGAACATACTGATCAGATTATGTTAGTCAGGGTCAGATAAAACATACTGATCAGATTATGTTAGTCAGGGTCAAATAAAACATTCTGATCAGATTATGTTAGTTAGGAGGGTCAGGTAAAACATACTGATCAGTCTATGTTAATTAGGAGGGTCAGGTAAAACATACTGATCAGACTATGTTAGTTAGGAGGGTCAGGTAAAACATACTGATCAGTTCATGTTAGTCAGAGACAGATGAAACATACTGATCAGACTATGTTAGTCAGGCTCAGGTACAATATACTGATCAGTCTATGTTAGTCAGGGTCAGGTAAAACATACTGATCAGTCTATGTTAGGGGAAAGTGAAACATACTGATCAGTCTATGTTAGTTAGAGACAGGTGAAACATACTGATCAGACTATGTTTGTCAGTGTCAAGTAAAATATACTGATCATTCTATGTTAGTCAGAGACAGGTAAAACATACTGATCAGACTATGTTAGTCAAGATCAGGTAAAACATACTGATCAGTCTATGTTAGTCAGAGACAATGAAACATCCTGATCAATACTCGATTTCAGTTTCATGCACTTCTTCCATGAAGCAGGATGTGTCATGGCAGCCTGGCTAACGTTATCCCTGTAGTAATGAGCCTCACGCAGATGAAGCCAACCACAGCACAGTAGTCTAAAGGACCACAGTTCACCATCTTCTCCACGTTCAGCATGTGAGAAAAGCTACAGCAAACGGTCCTAATGTAATGTCTTTCATTAGCATGCTCGAGGAAGCTACTGCAACCTGTTACCTGGCGCACGAGACGATGGAGCTATCATCTGGTCAGGCAAAACACACTGATCAGACATTGTTAGCCTGGGTCAGGATAAATATACAGGTCAAAACTCTCACCTGACGGGACAATGAGGCTTTCGTCTGGTCAGGCAAAGCACACTGATCAGGCAATGTTAGCCAGGGTCAGGATAAATATACTGGTCAAAACCCTCACCTGACCTCCACATTGGTCGTCATGGAAACGGGCTATTGTCGAGGACAACAGTCTGGCTAAAAAGGTGAGGTTTGACGGAATCCCCGTAGTAGTGTGCGACATGTAGATAAAGCCAAGCATAGCACAACCGCCTGGAGGACTACGGTCCACTTCATCAGTACACTCGGGATGTCAGGAAAGCTGCTGCAATCTGCCATAAGTTCCGTCCTTTTCAGGGCGCACAAAAAGAAAGGGTTACAAACCCACCAACTAACCAACCAATCAACCAAACAACCAACTAACCAACCAACCAACCAAACAACCAATTAACCAAACAACCAACTAACCAACCAACAAACCAACTAACCAACCAACCAACCAAACAACCAACTAACTAAACAACCAACCAAACAACCAACTAACCAATCAACAAACCAACTAACTAACCAACCAAACAACCAACTAACCAAACAACAAACTAACCAATTAACAAACCAACTAACCAACCAACCAACCAAACAACTAACTAACCAACCAACCAACCAAACAACCAACTAACCAATCAACAAACCAACTAACCAACCAAACAACCAACTAACCAATCAACAAACCAACTAACCAACCAACCACCTAACCAAGCAGCCAACTAAGCAAGCAGCAAACCAACTAACAAACCAACCAAACAACCAACTAACCAATCAACAAACCAACTAACCAACCAACCAACCAAACAACCAACTAACCAATCAACAAACCAACTAACCAACCAACCACCTAACCAAGCAGCCAACTAAGCAAGCAGCCAACCAACTAACCAACCAACCAACCAACCAACCAACTAATCAACTAACCAACTAACTAACCAACCAACCAACCAACCAAACAACCAACTAACCAATCAACAAACCAACTAACCAACCAACCACCTAACCAAGCAGCCAACTAAGCAAGCAGCCAACCAACTAACCAACCAACCAACCAACCAACCAACTAATCAACTAACCAACTAACTAACCAACCAACTAACCAACTAACTAGCCAACCAACAAACCAACCAACCGACCAACTATCCAGCCAACCACCTTACCAAGCAACCAACTAACCAACCAACCAAACAACTAACCAACCAACCAAACAACTAACCAACTAACTAACCAACCAATCAACCAAACAACTAACCAACTTACTAACGAACCAACCAACAAATAACTAACCAACCAACTAACCAACCAACAACCTAACCAAGCAACCAACTAACCAATCAAACAACTAACCAATCAACCAACCAACTAACCAGCCAACCACCTAATAAAGCAACCAACAAACCAACTAACTAACCAACCAACTAACCAAAAAACCAACTAACCAACCAACCAAACAAAAAACCAGCCAGCCAACCAACCAACCAAACAAACAATCAACCAACCAACCAATCAACCAACCAACCAACCAACCACCTAACGCATCCTTTCAGAACATACAAAAGAATAAAGGAACTCATCGTGGAAATTCTACATCTTTGGTGTTATCATGAAAAGTATGTGCCACGTTAACTTAACCCGACCTAACTTAACCCAACCTAACTTAACCCAACCTAACTTATCCCAACCTAACTTAGCCCAACCTAACTTAACCCAACCTAACTTAACCCAACCTAACTTAACCCAACCTAACTTAACTCAACCTAGCTTAACCCAACCTAACTTAACCCATCCTAACTTAACCCGACCTAACTTAACCCAACCTAACTTAGCCCAACCTAACTTAACCCAACCTAACTTAACCCAACCTAACTTAACCCAGCCAAACTTATCCCAACCTAACTTAACCCAACTTAACTTAACTTAACATCTTTATACTGTTTTGAAGGTTCTACATAGTCTGTATATAACTTGGTTCGTTTACATTAAATTCATCTAAAAATATCTAGATACCTCCAATCTATTTCTAAATGCATGAATTGTCCGTGCTTCTACTACTTCCTGTGGTAATACATTCCAAACATTCACCACTATGTTAGACAGGGTCTGGTAAAGTATACTGACCAAGACCATCATATCACCTTCAAGCAGGTCTTATTGGAAACAGGTTGTTTGCATTGAAGCCTGGCTTACGAGGTGGAGGATTGCCGTTATCCCGGTAGTAGTGAGCGACACGCAGTTTAAGCCCAGCATAGCACAGCCGCCTTGAGGACCAGTGGCCCATCTCCATCAGCACGCTCGGGATGTGACGACAACTACTGCAACACGTCACTATAAGGGTTTTTTTGAGGGCGTGCAAAAGAGTACTTTTACTCAAAATGGTTATCCAACAACAACAACAACAACAACAGCTAGTCATGAATGAGAAAAAAGTATTGATTATACGAAAAACAAATGTTGATTAAAGCAAACTTAAATTGTGTAATAGAGGGTTAAGTTAGCAAACAAGGGTTAAAATAAAGCATGTGATTGTTATGGTACTAGAAGCAGATATCAGAAGGTGTTCTCTATGTCCGTCAGCTCCATAAGAAGAGCAAAGTGACAAAATCTTCAGCTAGATCCCAGTTAGAGGTTAAGCTGTATTATTCAGGAGAGAAGTTTGAGAAAGATAAGAAGAAGGACATAAATAGATGTCGGTTTTTTTCATTGCATGAACCGCATCGTCAGTGGCTGACAATCTAGCTTTATTGAAGAAATAGACGTTTGTCTATGTGAGAGGAATGACTGTCGTGTCTGAGAGAGACCATCTAGAGAATTAGATGTTTGATATCGCTCTTTACCTCTGTCTACTATCAGTCATCCCAATGGACGCAGAAGAGATGCAGGCCAGCGGACATTGCGTCTCTGCCCTATTGTGACAACCTCCCAGGTGGCGGGGAATGCTAGGCGTACCATCACTGCAGAGAAGCAGAGAAAATAAAGGGAGTAAAGAGATACCCCATTCACATGCATATGCTACGTATCTGGCAGGACGTAACGATCCTAGGACACAGACATACTGGACTGCCTCTCTTCCAGGATAGTACAAACTGGTACATAGTCCATCATATCATATCATATCATATCAACACCACACCCTATAGACACGAGTGGTGAAGACTCTATCGTCCTGCAAGACAACTTCCATAAGAGAGACAACTCTGATCACAAACAACTGCTGCCTGGCAGATTGGCTTGGAACTGCCAAATGCTAAGGAGGGCATCCCTACAGAAACGCCTGTTGAAATCGGATGCAATGGGCCACAGGCTTAACGAAACAGTGCAACGTATATCGCTGTATGATGACGGTACAACCTAACAGAAAAAAGTGTGGTGCTCATCCTGTGGAGTCCCGCCAGGCAGCGAGAGTGTCGGGCTCCACGCCTCGAAGGGGCCCACCCAATGCTTCTGGTGGTCACCCACCCATGTGCTGTGGATTCAAGGCACAAGGTGATGGGGCAAAAACTATTGACCAAAAACCCAAGACCCTCAGAATACTACAGTGGAATGCGGAGGGAGTCATTAACAAAAAGCTTTCCCTAAAACATCACCTGCATGAAGGTAAGATTGACGTGGCATGTATCCAAGAAACGCACCTCAACAACAACCACAAATTCTCAATCAGAGGATACCAGACCTTCCGTCTTGATAGAGAAGGTCACAAAGGAGGGGATCTGATACTGACACGTAACTGCATACCGAGTAGCGTGGTAGCTGTCAATCACACAGGACAAGCAGAAATTGTAGGAGTCGACATAATGACACAAAAAACGAAGATCCGCATCTTCAACATGTATGGCCCACAAAACAAGAACCTGTCGCTCTCGAGTATGAAAATCAAGGGCTCCAGATGCCTAGTAGTTGGAGACTTCAACAGTCACTCGGAGAGATGGGGATATTCGGACACAGACAACAAAAGTGATGAAGTGGAAGACTGGGAGATATACACAAATCTCTATCTTATCAATAGGCCGGAGGACAGCCCTAGCTTCTATTCTAGAACATGGCACCTCTACTCCAGACTTGGCCTTTTTCACGGTGGATATTCACCACAAAATAGACCGCCAGGTGCTCAACCAATTGGCAGGTAGCGACCACAGACCAATTAGGCAAGAAATTGATATGGAAGTAGGCCCACAGGAAATAAAACCGCTCCCACGTTGGAACTATAAACGAGCCGACTGGGACAGATTTGCAAGCCTGACAGATGGGCTGTGTGAAACCATCAACACGGAATAACAATATGAAACCCATGGTGGAAAGCCTAAGCAAAGCAATAATGCAAGCTGCCACTGAAACCATCCCAAGAGGAGCAAGGAAAAACTACAAGCCATATTGGAATGATGAATTACAGAAAGCAGAAGACGAAGTCTCAAATGCTAGGAACATGGCAGAGAGAGAACAATCTATGGAGGCAAACATCGCCCTCAAAGCCATCACGGCAAAATACAAAAGAACACTAAACCAAATAAAAAGAGAAAGCTGGAAAAACAAAACAGAAAGCCTAAATTTAGATAAAGAAGGGAACAAACTATGGAAGTTAGTCAGAGCCATGAATGACGAAATACCATCATATAAACAAATTACCATCAAGCAGGGCGACAACCTGCTTACTGGAAAAAAAGCAGCAAACGCCTTTATTAAACATTATGCCAGAGCAAACCACATTGATGTCCCTACAGACAGGCATACAGACATTAGAGAAGAACAAAAGAGCCACGACAACAACAATATGGCACCAGAAGAGCACATGATGCAAAACTAACAATGAATGAAATGGAAGAGGCCGTGAGAACTTTAAAGAAAAAGAAATCGCCCGGAAAAGATGGGGTAACAGACGAAATGCTGATAAGGTTGGGCCAAACAACAAAGAGGAAGTTACTATCAGTCCTGAACCAAAGCTGGAAAAGGGGAATTGTACCGCAGGCATGGAAAGACGCAGTACTTATACCAGTACCAAAGAAAGAAAAATATAGAACAGATCCAAATGGAAACAGGCCTATCAGTCTACTGAGATGTGTAGGAAAGCTGATGGAGCGTATGATAAACACCAGACTGATGTGGCATCTGGAAGAAAAACGAATACTAATTCCACAGCAAGCAGGCTTTAGACAGCACAGATCCACTGAGGACCAGATCACTCTCATAGCCCCGGAAATAGAAGATGCCTACCAGGCACAGAAACACACAGTAGCGGTTTGAGTGGATTTAGAGAAGGCATTTGACAAGGTGTGGAAAGAGGGACTTAACGTCAAGCTACGAAGAAGTGAAGTTTGTGGGAAAATGTCCAGATGGATCAGCCACTACCTCGAAAACAGAACAGCCAGAGTTCAAGTACAAGGGCAGATGAGCAAAAAGGTGACACTTGAGCAGGAAGTACCCCAAGGGGGAGTACTGTTACCCACACTTTTTCTGGTGTATATAAACAACATCACAAAAAATATACCAAGAAGAGTCCACAGTTCAATGTTTGCAGACAATCTGGCTATGTGGACCTCTGAAAAAAATCTCCCCATAGCAAGCAATTGGATGCAGCAGGCACTAACATCGTTGGAAAAGTGGGCGAACTCATGGCTCGTCAAAATAAATGAGGAAAAAACAACATGTACGATATTCTCGCTTTCAAACAAACCCCAAAACACCAAAATAAGTCTTAACGGCAAATATCTGCGACCAAACGACAACCCAAACTACCTGGGAGTCACATTTGATCGGCGCATGACATGGAAAAGTCAGATCGAGAGAAACCGAATGAGAGCCAGACAAAGAATGGCAATCATGAGGAAACTTGCTGGCACAAGCTGGGGAGCAGACGAAAGTATACTAAAGAAACTGTACACCGGAAGAGTGAGACCAGTTCTCGAATATGGCATTGCGGCATGGACAACAGCAGTAAAGGCGAACTTCGACAAAATTAGCAAACTCCAAAACCAAGCCATGAGAGTTATAACAGGGGGCCTGAAGTCAACGCCAATTGTAGAACTTGAAAAGATTACAAAAACTGCAACCCATGACCGACAGCAGAGACTGCAGAGCCCAGCTGCAGTCAGAGAAACTCAGGAGACTGACTGACCATCCAATGCACCAGAGACTAAACACTTTCGGAAACGGGAAACTAAAGCGGAGAAACTTTGCAGAAATAGCCAAAGCAAAGATGCACGAAGACCCCATGAACGCACTAACAACACCAAAGCCCATCCCTACTGCACAAACCTATCTGGAGGCAGCATATATTTCCAGAGGTGGTAGAAAATATACCAGGTATTGGAAACACAAACTGCCAGACTGAAAAAGAAAGAAGAGATACTACCCTGAGCTACGTATCGGAAAACTACCCAAGCATGGACTGGACCCATGCATACACCGACGGCTCTGTAACAAACACTACACAGAACGGAGGGGCAGGAGCATTTCTGAACCTACCAAATGGCAGAAAAATAACACTGTCATTCGCTAGTGGAAAATACACAAGCAATTTCAGAGCGGAGGCAGAGGCACTGAGGGCTGCAGTAGAAACAATGCTGACAGGTAAAAGAAATGAAAGCCAGATAGTTCTGTTTACAGATGACCTGGCCGTGGTCACAGCACTAAATAACCAGATAAATACTGAACAAAATGATTTAAGAGCAGTACTCTGTCAACTATGCCAGCAGTCCGCACCAAAAAGAGTAGTGGTACAGTGGGTTCCATGCCACTGTAACATCCAAGGCAACGAGGAGGCAGACAGACTGGCAAAAGAAGGTGCAAGACTACCACAACCAGATTCTAGTGTGACCTTCGAAGAGTCCAAAAGGCTTATTAGAGCCAGATACATGGCCAATTGGAAAACAGAACATACTGGCTACACACAAAAATGATGCCTATTACCAGTTGAACAGAAGAGAGCAGGTCGTGGTCTTCAGACTCCGCACAGGCCACAACAGACTGAGGTACCACCTTTTCAATAAGCTGAAGATAGGTGGCACTGACGAATGCACTTGTGGTACCGGGAAAATGGCCGCTGAACATCTGCTGCAAAACTGCTCGACATACGAGGACCAGAGAAAGCACATGTGGCCATCAGCAGTGGCAACACTAGACAAGCTCTATGGCAGTGTCGACAGCCTTAGAATGACCGCTGCTTTTTTCGAAAAAATACAGGTTGACGTTTGACAGCATACGAAGAAGAAGAAGAAGAAGAAGAAGAAGAAGAAGAAGAAGAAGAAGAAGAAGAAGAAGAAGAAGAAGAAGAACAAGAAGAAGAAGAAGAAGAAGAAGAAGATGTTTGATATATGAGAGAAGAAATTATACCTTTACTGCCTGTCAGACCACCTAGAGAAACATGTGTCTTATATTTGATAATATAAAATATACTGTCTGAGACAGACCATCTAGAGAAACAAATGTTTGATATTTGAGAGAATAAACTATACTGCCTGAGACAGACCACCTAGAGAAACATATGTTTGATATTTGAGAGAATAAACTATACTGCTCGCGGCAAACCATCTAGAAAAACGTATGTTTGATATTTGAAAGAATAAACTATACTGCCTGAGGCTGGCCACCTAATATTATGAGAGACGTTATTCTAGATCATGCACATCTTAGTGCAGAGAGAAGTCTGGGAGAACAATTAGTTTTATTAGAGAAATAAATGTACCCATTTAGTGCGAACGACAAAGAAAAGGTAGACAATGCTTGGATGAATTAAGAAATATAACATAGATACAAATATTTAATGTTACCAAGGATACGTAATTGAGTAAATACCAAAAATGTTATAAGAAATTATGCGTTTGAGTAAAGCAAAATGCTCGTAAAATTCTCTTTAGAGATTGGTCTATCCTAGATAACTTAGACCACTACATTGGTCGACTGTTTGACATTATCTCAGTGTGGCAGTGGGCTTGTGCTCGTCTCTGTCCCAAACAGGTCCCTATCTGAAGTCACATGGTCACGCTGTTATAATAAGGCTCAGTGAAATATTATATAAAATGAAATGGTTGTGCTGGATTATATAGCTGAGTTGTGCTGAATTTATGGGTTGAGTTGTGTTGAATTAAATGGCTGATTTGTCCAGAATTTATAGGTTGAGTTGTGCTGATTTAAACGGTTTGGTTGTGCTAAATTTAATGGCTGAGTTGTGCTGGATTAAATGACAAAGTTATGTTGAATTTAATGTATGGGTTGTGCTGGATTAAATGACTGAGTTGTGCTGAATTTAATGGTTGCGTTGTGCTGAATTTAATGGTTGCGTTGTGCTGAATTTAATGGAGGAGTTGTGCTGGATTAAATGACTGAGTTGTCCTGAATTTATTGGTTGCCTTGTGCTGAATTTAATGGCTGAGTTGTGCTGAATTTAATGGCTGTGGTGTTGTGATTTGTTTGTTTTGACTAATTTTAGCCCTTTACTGAATTTAGCGATTCTATATTTACTTTTCTACTCGGAATCCAGGTCCAATATTGGTGAGAAAAGATTAGGCCCACTGTTCTTACTATATATTTCGTAAAAAGTGAATGACTACACATAACCGTATATAGGACTGGCAACCTCTCAAGGCAAAATGTCGCAGTACCAACCTTAACGAGAACATTTAACCATTGATACAGAGAGCTTCAGCGATATATCTGGCTGTAGATACGACCCTGCCGGGTTGGCAGACTTACACAGATAGAACATACGATTGTGTTAAGGAATTGTATTAATGACACCTAGATTGTTAATATGAAGTACGATGTAAAGGTGTCTAGTTCTGAGAGTAGCGGCTTCTTTGCTCATCTTTCTTGTCCACTGAAGTCTCTTCGTCCTCATCTACTTCTTGATCTTCAGAGCAGTCGTCGCCGTCTTCATCTTCGTGGTCCTCGCTTCTCATACACGTGATGAATTCTGATGAGACATTAAAACCACATCGGTATGATAATATGCAAATACACAGGGAGTGGTAGGAGTGTATGTGTGTGTGTGTGTGTGTGTGTGTGTATGTGTGTGTATGTGTGCGTGTACGTGTGTGTGTATGTGTGTGTACGTGTGTGTGTATGTGTGTATGTGTATATGTGTGCGTATGTGTGTATGTGTGTGTATGTGTGTATGTGTGTATGTGTGTATGTGTGTGTATGTATATGTATGTGTGGATGTGTGTATGTGTGTATTTATGTGTGTATGTGTGTGTCTATATGTGTATGTATGTGTATTTGTCTATCTGTGTGTATGCATGTGTGTATAGCAATTTGTTTTTCTCATGGTAAAGCTGCCAGTCCCATGCACACGTTCCTTAGTCAACTCTTACCACGTGATGGGAAGGAAACAGTGTTCCTATTATGTGTGACCCGGCTGTGCCCATATGGTATATCGTGTTATTGATTTCACCAAAAATGATCTCCAAAGATAAACACACCAAATTATCGAGGTCATTCCTCGCTGTGTTTTCTTTCTTCAGATGAAGATGTAAAAAAAAAGAGTTGTGGCCACAATCCAACTTTTGCTATCGGTATTTCATTCCATCTGTGCGGGGTTTTCAAGTCTTTATTAGACGACGGACGTCCTTAATAATTTACAAAATTGTCCCCTCTTCACTAAATACAATACTCCCAACAGTCAGAGAAGGTGAAATCAACAAACAAAACATCATCATCATGTTGCTTGACCTTTATATAACGTCGCTCCCATCACAGTATGTCTGAAAGAAACTCTTTCCCTTGCCAAAACCCCAGCCTCCGCCACAGTCATACCCAGGCATTCCTGGATATCTTGGAGCCATCGTGTTCTTGGTCTACCCCTGCTTCTTTTCCTGGCACCATACCTTCCATCACTGTTCTCTTAAGACCGTTGTGTCTCTTGATGTGACCAAAGTATTTGCATTTTCTGACCATAACGGAATTGATAAACCAATTCTTCTCTATGCTCAACTCTTGCCGAATGTCTATATTTTTTTGTTTCTCTGTCCAGGGTATTCTAAGGATCTTTCTGTAACATTTTGACTCATAGGATTCGATTCTTTGTATAGAAGTTTTGGTAAAACAAATACAACATAAATATAAAATTTAATTTCTAATTCTAGATTTTGTTCGCGGACCTTGCTAATCCTCGTTGTGGACCACAGAGGTCATCAGAACCAAGGTTTGAGAACCACTGGTCTATGAAACCAGACAACAGCACTGTGTCAGCTTGCGGGCATGGCATGTTCGATTCCAATATTTGCTCCATTAACCCACTCATGTTTCGATCTTGTTCTAGCATGGGCTAATTTCTAACTGATATCCCTCCGCTCTCACCGTTCTCCAATCTGGCAAATGCACTATTTACAATGTCAATATCATGCGCCGTGCCGACTACATTCCTCCGTTTCTCTAACATAACCTGTAATCGTGCATCCATAAATTTTAGTTAACATGGTCATCATTCTCTAAATTCTAAGCATATCTACGTGACAACCTGCCTACCTGATGACCTACCTGCCTAACTATCTACCTACCTGCATACTTACCTATCTACCTACCTACCTACCTACCTAGATATATGTCTTCTAACTTCCAATACAAAGAGACCAGGCAAAATTCTGGTCAGGTGGATCAGACAATGTTAGTCAGGGTCAGGTGAAACATACTGAACAGACTAGTCAGGGTTAGATTAAACATACTGATCAGACTAGTCAGTGTCAGGTGAAACATACTTATCAGACTAGTCAGTGTCAGGTGAAACATGCTGATCAGACTAGTCAGTGTCAGGTGAGACACACTGATCAGAATAGTCAGTGTCAGATGAAACATACTGATCAGACTAGTCAGTGTCAGGTGAAACATACTGTTCAGAATATGTTAGTCAGTGTCAGGTGAAACATACTGATCAGAATATGTTAGTCACGGTCATGGGAACACATTTATCAGACTATGTTAGTCAGGGTCATGGTAAACACATTTATCAGACTATGTTAGTCAGGGTCATGGTAAACACATTTATCAGACTATGTTAGTCAGGGTCAGATGAAATTGACTTATCAAGACCACGCACCTCACGTCCAAGCAGTCTGTAGCTAACGACATCGGGGATCGGCAGTGTGATCCCCATAGTGGTGAGCCTAATCAGCAGCTTTCCATTACACTACAGTCAGACGAACCAATAGATGAAAGAATTTTTACGTGAAAGGAGCTCCTATATTTCTTTGTGATTCACTAGCTTATAATTTGGTTTTTCTCAGTATCTGATGAAGACATTTTGGTTGTAACGTACGTTTCGTTTCTGTTTGGATCTTAACTTATTGTCTGTCCATACCTATAAATATTTTTTACACTTATACAACTACGGCATCATGAACACTCTTCTGAAGAATACCATGACTGTAGCTGCTTTAGAAAACATGCTTTTTATGGATTATAACTAGTGCGAGTCGTTTATGAGGTCATGAAAATATCTAGAATTGCCGAAGACACCAATATCTTTCTTGAAAAACAACAAACCAAACAGGTGAAAGATTTCACATACTTAGGGATCACGTTATTAGCAGACCAAAGAATTACAGCAAAAGTCCAACAAAGATGCAATAAGGCGAATCAGATCAATGGACAATTAACTCCAATACTTATTTGCAAGCACGTGACAATAACTACCAAAAGAGATTTATACAACACGATTTCCGTACTGACACTATGTGCTATCAATGTCAAAACTGGACACTGACATCAAGTGAAAAGCGAGGCATCGTAATAGAAAAACTATAGACAAACTAAATCTGTTGTGTCGCAATTTACATCTTCACTGCAATATTTGCACTTTCCAGTCCGACACATCCGATTTCAGCAGCCATGTTTTGGTACCGGATTATCCTTCTCGATTCGACCCCTTCTTCTTAGCCAGTCTGCTCTGTTGCAGGATCACCACGTGAAGGTGAAGAAGGGACTTGGCAGGTCTGGGTCGCTGGCACTGACGCTAACAGTCAGCTTTTTAGGTAGCTGAACGCTACATCTCATGAATTGCACAACATCTTGATCTCAGAAAGATTCAAATGTATTCATTAGTGATTACGTGATGTCCGTGTTTCGCAACCGCATGTTACCATTGGAAAAATACTTGTCTCCATATTTTGTTTCTGCGGATTGATTCGTGTTCTTTCTAACTATTCTCATTTATTTGACCTCTGCATGACCATGACCATAATTTTCCTGAGTTTGTGTGTGGACAGTCTCTATCACTGCTGAAAATGAACCCGAGATAATAAAATTCAACATCGGATCGCTGTCCCAAACACAGATCCAGTCCTACAATAGATTCCGGTCCACTGTGGGATCTTTAGAACCGAGAAGGCAGATGAGCTCACAAAAGCCGGAAGTGGCGGCATTTATCTATTAAAAAAAACAAAAAATATAATCAAGAAAATGATAGCATAGACAAACTTGGCAGCGATGGCATACAAAGATCTTCAGACTCACACAGGGACATTGCAGAATCAATGGCCAACCTCCACAGAATGGGTCTCAGAGCTAACTCCACGTGCGATTGTGGAGCATCCAAGGAAACAGCAGAATATATTCTGCAGGACTGCCCCACATATATAGACCAAAGAGAGGCAGTGTGACCAGGGGAAGTGACCATTCTCTACAAGGTGATGAGAACCGGGAAAGACTTGAAACACACAGTCACTTTCGTGAACCTAACACAGCGTCAGCTAATGGAATATGAAAAAGAAGAAGAACAAGAAGAAGAATAAGAATGACTCGAGATATTAGAAACTTGTGACATTTCCGATATGATCATTTTAATAATTGTGTTAACATAACTTAACGGTTTTTTTACTGGTTTAGAAGACTCATCAGAGTCTGTAGACAACAAGTTACATTTGCATTACCCTGATCTAAAAGCTATGCGCATCCAATCTATTCTAAAATGCATTAACTGTCGCTGCTTTCACTACCTCCTATGGCAATGCACTCCAAGCATTCACCACTTTCTGACTAAAAAAATGTTTCCTAATATCCAGTCTGGACCTTTCTCTTGTGAAATTTGTATCTGTACCCTCGTGTTGTCGTTGGTGGTTGCATTTTGAAAAACTTATTATAGTCTAATTTAACCTTTCATGTGATTATCTTATAAACCTGTATTGTCATCTCTAATTCTTCTCTCTTCCAGACACTGTAGGCCGGTTTTTTTAGTCTCTCCTCGTAACTGTAATTGTGGAATCCTACTATCAGTTTTGTCGCTCATCTTTGTATCCTTTCCAGGATATTTATATCTCCTCTACGATAAAGACTCCACACCTGTACACAGTACTCCAAACTAGATCTAACTAATGCTTTATACAGTTTGACTATCACCTCCTTACTCATATGTTAAATATTACTTTTTATCATACCTAACATTACATTTGCCTTATTCATTGCTACCTGGACTTGGCCTGTTGTTGTTGTTTTTATTTTTGTTAATCAGTGGACATTATCTTGGTTTTTCTGGTGTTTAGGTCAAGATTTTGCTCTTCGGTAAATTCTTGAACAGAGTCCTTCTTCCACACTCTTTGTGAGGATAATTGTGTCATTTGTAGATCTACCTTTAACGTAACCATTTACTACTAACCACCAGACTTGATAAATCAAATTACACTTTATCAGATTTGGGACAAACGTACCTTCAAAATCAATTCTCCCGTCACCATCAATATCCACTTCTGCTATCATTTCATCAACTGTGGAACATAAACATCAAATGAGAAAAACGATTATTTAAATTAACTTAACGTTTTTATACTGGTTTAGAAGATTGCAGAGTCAGTATACAACCAGTTTCATTTACATTTCCTTGCTCTAAAAGCTACGTGCATACAATTTATTCTGAAATGTATTAATTGTCCCTGCTTCCACTACTTCATGTGGCAATGAACTTAATTCTCGAGTTACCGGGCCTGAAATGGAATGAAAGAACAGTAACACTGAAACCGGCTAGATATGTCGTAAGAGGAAACATATATAATAATAATAATAATCCGAGTGGTCTGCCGGGTTCTTTGTGTATGATACAGACAATTAAAGCATCACTCCCCCCCCCCCCGCCGAGAGCATGTCCTAAGAGGCGACTAACTGTGTGACATGGCATGACACCAGCAATGGTTAGGTAGTTTGCCCTTTCAGCAATCCTAAATCCCTTTGTGAACTACTTACTGCCTTGCCCTTTCAGCAATCCTAAATCCCTTTGTGAACTACTTACTGCCTTGCCCTTTCAGCAATTCTAAATCCCTTTGTGAACTACTTACTGCCTTGCCCTTGCAGAACCTCATGGATGTAGATATCTAAAGCAGTCGTCATGTCTTGGTTGCCGTATACACTTGTGCCGTTGTGCAGCGTGGGGAGTCTTAGTTTTATGTCCAGGGCCAGACGCGTCGCTGTAGCAGTCGTCATCCTTTGACGATTTAGAATATCTGCAGCATTTCCTGTCCATCTAGTTCTGGGTCTGCCACGACTGCGAAAACCCAAACGTCGTGCGTTATAGGCGCACATGGGTAGTTGGGTAGCCGGTATGAAGATCATGAAACAGAGCAGGGGGAATGTTGAAACTTGGTGGAGTGGAGAAAGTTTGTTGCTGCTCATAAAGATAACCCCAACAGGCTAGATAGTTGCAAATCGCTTTGTTGGACGTTTTAACAGGTGTCTAGAGGACGCATATCTAATCGGCCGTACATAGGCAGTTGTAAGAGACATAGATAGGGAGAGAAAGAGAGAGAGGAGAGAAAGAGAGAGAGGAGGGAAAGAATGACATTGAGCGGGCCACAGAGAGATTCAGACAAACGGAGGGAATGGGGTCAGTGAGAGAGAGAAAGAGGAGGGAGTAGCTAGAGAGAGACAGTGAGAGAGAAGAGGGTGAGTGAGAGAGAGAAAGTGTGAGTCAGAAAGAGAGCGAGGTCAGCCCGACAGAGTGGATGAAAGAAGAAGAGAGAGCGGAGGATCAAAGAGACTGGGGTGGGGCAGAGAGTGATAGAGGTGAGCCCGACAGAGTGGGAGAGAGAAGAAGAGAGAGGGGAGGGTTAAAGAGACAGGGGGAGATGCAGAGAGAAAGACAGAAAGGTGGAAAATATAAGAGATATATTGAGAGATAGAACAGAGGTATCAGAGAGAGGGAATCAGAGAGAAGAGGTCAGAGGTAAAGGGTCAGACAAAGTGGGTCCCAAAAAGGGATCCGAGACAGTAAGAGAGATAGAGGTCAGAGAGAGAGAGAGAGAGAGAGAGAGAGGAAAAGAAAGAGGGTGAGACGTCATAGAAAGAAGAAGAGAGAGAGAAATGGACGGTTCAGTGAGAGACAGTGAGAGCGAGGTGGGGTCAGAGAGAGAAGAGGATTCAGAAGCGTGAAAGGGGGGGGGGGGGGGTGGAAGTCAGAGAGAGTGAGAGAGATAGTAAGAGACGGAGGGAGGAAGATCAGCAGAGAGATGTAAGGATGAGAGAGATAGTGAGCGGGCAGATAGAGAGAGTAATATATAGAGAGAGTGAGAAGGAGGGATGTTAAAGAAAGAAGGTCAGAGAGAAAGAGAGAGATTGGGAGAGAGAGAGAGAGAGAGAGAGAAAAAGTGACAGAGATAGTGAGGTAGTAAGAGAAAGAGAGACAGACATCGAGAGACTGAGAGAGAGCCAGAGACAGATTGACAGAGAGAAAGAGAGCGAGGAAAAGTGAAAGAGAGACATAGACGCAGAGAAAGAGAGAGAGAAAGACAGAGAGAGACAGAGACAGAAAGAAAGCGATAAAGACACAGATAGAGACAGATAAACACAGATAGAGACTGGGAGAGCGAGATAGATTGACGGAGAGTTGTGCCTGGCATATAACAAAAGGGTCATCAGTAACCATCATATCACGTGGCAAATGGGACAAAAGAGTGTTGTACTTGGGGCTAGCAAACGCATGCGAAAAACATGAAAAACATTATAATCAGCCACGGCACAAGTTCAGATACAGGCTTCCTGCAAATGGCCAGCTGTAGTAAGAACGTAGGTTTTACTTGACACGAAAAGATGAATGGTTGTAAAGGGTTGGGAGAAGGCTTCTTTTGAGAAGGACCAGGTTGCATTGAGGTCCTTGACTTGATCAAGTCAAGAACCACAATACACACCAACAGCCCTACAGACAATCAAACAGCTACTGAAGACTGCGAACAAAGAGGCTTGGCTGAATAGATGGATAATGGATAATACTGGAAGAGAGCTCTACAAACATATGACCATTTCAAATCCCAAATACATCAACCTCATGAAATGGTAAGACCAAAGCATCATTTTCCGACTTCGCATTCACCACATAGAACTTACCATCCACTTGAATGGACGCACTCAACACATATAACTTACCATCCACTTGAATGGACGCACTCAACACATATAACTTACCATCCACTTGAATAGACGCACTCAACACATATAACTTACCATCCACTTGAATAGACGCACTCAACACATATAACTTACCATCCACTTGAATAGACGCACTAAACACATAGAACTTACCATCCAATTGAATGGAAGTACTCAACACACAGAACTTTCCATCCACTTGAATAGACGTACTCAACACATGGAACTTAACATCCACTTGAATAGACGCACTCAACACATACAACTTAATATCCACTTGAATAGACGAACTCAACACATACAACTTAACATCCACTTGAATAGACTCACTCAACACATACAACCTAATATCCACTTGAATAGACGCACTCAACACATACAACTTAATATCCACTTGAATAGACGCACTCAACACATACAACTTAACATCCACTTGAATAGACGCACTCAACACAAACAACTTAATATCCACTTGAATAGACGCATTTAACGCATACAACTTAACATCCACTTGAATAGACGGACTCAACACATACAACTTAATATCCACTTGAATAGACGCACTCAACACATACAACTTAATATCCAATTGAATAGACGCACTTAACACATACAACTTAACATCCACTTGAATAGACGCACTCAACACATACAACTTAACATCCACTTGAATAGACGCACTCAACACAAACAACTTAATACCCACTTGAATAGACGCACTTAACACATACAACTTAACATCCACTTGAATAGACGGACTCAACACATACAACTTAATATCCACTTGAATTGACGCACTCAACACATACAACTTAATATCCAATTGAATAGACGCACTTAACACATACAACTTAACATCCACTTGAATAGACGCACTCAACACATACAACTTAATATCCACTTGAATAGACGCACTCAACACATACAACTTAATATCCACTTGAATAGACGCACTTGACACATACAACTTAACATCCACTTGAATAGACGCACTTAACACATACAACTCAACATCCACTTGAATAGACGCACTTAACACATACAACTTAACATCCAATTGAATAGACGCAATTAACACATACAACTTAACATCCACTTGAATAGACGCACTCAACACATACAACTTAATATCCACTTGAATAGACGCACTCAACACATACAACTTAATATCCACTTGAATAGACGCACTTGACACATACAACTTAACATCCACTTGAATAGACGCACTTAACACATACAACTCAACATCCACTTGAATAGACGCACTTAACACATACAACTTAACATCCAATTGAATAGACGCACTTAACACATACAACTTAACATCCACTTGAATAGACGGACTCAACACATACAACTTAATATCCACTTGAATTGACGCACTCAACACATACAACTTAATATCCAATTGAATAGACGCACTTAACACAAACAACTTAACATCCACTTGAATAGACGCACTCAACACATACAACTTAATATCCACTTGAATAGACGCACTCAACACATACAACTTAATATCCACTTGAATAGACGCACTTGACACATACAACTTAACATCCACTTGAATAGACGCACTTAACACATACAACTCAACATCCACTTGAATAGACGCACTTAACACATACAACTTAACATCCAATTGAATAGACGCAATTAACACATACAACTTAACATCCACTTGAATAGACGCACTCAACACATACAACTTAATATCCACTTGAATAGACGCACTCAACACATACAACTTAATATCCACTTGAATAGACGCACTTGACACATACAACTTAACATCCACTTGAATAGACGCACTTAACACATACAACTCAACATCCACTTGAATAGACGCACTTAACACATACAACTTAACATCCAATTGAATAGACGCACTTAACACATACAACTTAACATCCACTTGAATAGACGGACTCAACACATACAACTTAATATCCACTTGAATTGACGCACTCAACACATACAACTTAATATCCAATTGAATAGACGCACTTAACACAAACAACTTAACATCCACTTGAATAGACGCACTCAACACATACAACTTAATATCCACTTGAATAGACGCACTCAACACATACAACTTAATATCCACTTGAATAGACGCACTTGACACATACAACTTAACATCCACTTGAATAGACGCACTTAACACATACAACTCAACATCCACTTGAATAGACGCACTTAACACATACAACTTAACATCCAATTGAATAGACGCAATTAACACATACAACTTAACATCCACTTGAATAGACGCACTCAACACATACAACTTAATATCCACTTGAATAGACGCACTCAACACATACAACTTAATATCCACTTGAATAGACGCACTTGACACATACAACTTAACATCCACTTGAATAGACGCACTTAACACATACAACTCAACATCCACTTGAATAGACGCACTTAACACATACAACTTAACATCCAATTGAATAGACGCACTTAACACATACAACTTAACATCCACTTGAATAGAATCCAATCAGAACATGTTCCAGAGTGTCAGCTGTGAACATATTCATATGAAACTGTTGAGGACAATCAAACACTTTCAGAAACGATAATATGGTATTGGGCCAAAGGGCAGGAGCCCATAGGCCGCTTGAACCAACCAAACCTTGGTGTCCTATGTCTTCCTTTATTGAAATAAGGTATATAATTGCAAATACTTAGAAACAATCTTCCTTTGAACGGGCCGAACTAAAGAGTGGACTATGCTTCAGATTGGACCGAAACGTTTAATGATGATAACACCTTGTTTGACCAAAACTAATTGTCCTTGATCTTAGTTACTATTCTGGTGTATCTGGTGCCCAAATCATATCATTATTATTGGTAGCTTGCACGACTTATATGAAATATAAGTTTGTTGTGTATGGCTCATAGTTTCTAATGGATGGAGCATCCAACCCAATCCATAAGCTCATTTATCGTATGTTAAAACATGTCTGATCGGATACAAATGCAAATATTCTTTGTTCCACGACAAGATGAACAAGACAAAGGAAAATTGAAGAAGAAGAAACACGAAGAAGAAGAAGAGCAAGAAGCATTTGGAAGGATGATAAAAGGATGAGAAGCAATAAAAGTAATATATTAAGATATAGCAGCTACAATAATATTAATGAGACGGAGGAACAAGAACAAGAATGAAAAGAAGAGCAGACGGAAAAGAAGAAGGAGAGAAAAACAAGTAGAGCAATAAGAGTTTGTAAAAGAAGTAGAAGAATCAGACGAGGAAGGCAAAGAAGAAAAGAAGAAGATGAACAGGTAGAGGAACAACAAGAAGAACAAGAGGAACAAGCAACGTAAGAGAAAGAAAGGAGGAAAAAGAAGAATAAGCAACGCAAGGGAAGATAAAGAAAAAGAAATAGAAGAAGAAGAGGAAGAAAAGCAACGCAAGAGAAGAAAAAGAGAAAGAAGAAGAAGAAATAGAAGAAGAAGAAAAAAGAAGAACAAGGAACAAGGAAAAGAACGCAAGAAAATGAGAGGAAGAAGAAAAAGAAGAAGAAGAAGAAGCAACGCAAAGGAAGAAGCTAAAGAAGAAAAAGAAGAAGAAGAAGAAGAAGAAGTAGATAAGACGAAGATGAAGGAAAAAGAAAACGAAGAAGAAGAAAGAACAATGAGAAGAACGCAAGAAAATGAGAGTAAGAAGAAGAAAAAGGGAAAAGTATTAAAACAAAAGTTGAGAAAAATGAAAGGAAAAAAAACCCGGACAAAAACAGGAGAAGACATAAAGCCCATTTACAAGGAGCAAACAAAACTATGAACTTCCGCACATATGAGATGGCATTTTTATGTCGCAATGTCTCAACAAGCGATCGTAAATCTAGAATAGATAAGCTTTCCCATCCCGATTTAAAGTAGATCATTACACGATGTATTGCAACATACACTTTGCCCTACATCAGGGATCTCAGAAATGCGGCCCACAGGTCATCTATTGTCCGTCAATATTTAGCAGGTTTGTCACAAGGTTTGTATAAATGGTGTTTCAGCGCTTCTCAAACAAGTCCGTGTGACGGACGTGGGTCAATCGCAGAAGGGACCTTTGTCTGATTCATTGCTATTTTGTGGGCATATTAATTTGGTTTTTACTAGCGGCTTTCAAATGAAAACCTAGGTGACGGCGTGGGCTAGTGGTTAAGTGACACCGCTCACGACCCGAAGGTGCTGGGTTCGATCCCCATCACAGCACCGGCCCTTACCCCGGAGAAGCAAACTCTTTAAAAATGCAGGAGGAAGCAGACCCTACATAAAATGAATGCTGAAGTTGGATGCATTAGGCCGACAGGCGCAAACTAAAAACCACCGTGCAAACACGCACACCTCCTTGGAGAATAGAGAAATAAGGCGAACGCAACGACAACAACAACAAAAATATGAACACCTTAAATGTGGGGTAGGAATTATAAAAACCATGCTTTAGTTATTTTAACTTGTTAATATAGTTGCTAAGGGTGTCAAGAGTGTCATGCAAGTGTCATCTTGGTGCAGATGAACATAATGACGTTATAACTGCAGTTAAATCATGGCCGCCCACTATTGACATGCACCAAATAGGAGCAACGTTGTGTTATCAGTTTTTTAGCAGAGAAGGGGTGATGGGTCAGCCGGGGTCCGTGTGTATGACAAGGACAAGAATAGCACCACTGCCTCACAAAGAGCATGTCGTAATAGGTGACTAACTGTGTGACATGGCATAACACCTTCCATGGTTAGGCCTACCAGGCTGCGGGTCTACTTTGCTCTAGTGTTTGAATTTATTGAGATGGACTCGCACATCGGTTAAGTAACCTCCGTGTGTCTCAACGCAGAGAAGTATTAAGCTGCTCGAACCTAGCCCGCTAAGCAGGAAAACCTTATCCTCGCTTCATCCAGCTCATACCAGATCCGGGACCTGCACAGGGGCATCTGATCCTGTAGAAGTACAGGTCGACTAAGTGGGACCTGCACAGGGGCATCTGCTCCTGTAGAAGTACAGGTCGACTAAGAGGTTAGAGGTGAAATCTATAGAAATTCATCGCTAGAAAATCCACTGGGCTTTTGTAGCCCAAGACATGGCCCGATTGCAGACGAAGTTGGGACCAGCAGCTAGGCCGAGGAACGGGTAATCGAGATCAAGAAGTAGACCTTACCTTAGTCCTGGTACGGTGCTGGGAGTAAACATTGAACAAGCAACAAAATACCTCCGCTACGTGACATCAGCGTGCATCTGTCTGTTAGAATAGCAGATTGCAGTCGAACATATCGCATTGAATGATCTGACATCGGCCAACGATTCATAGCCGCTGTTTGCATTTGGATCGGCGACTCATAACTGGCAAGACAATATTCCGTCTTCAAATTGTGACCATGAAAACTGCTAAACCATACAGCCTGGCTAAGAGATAAGAGGACCATGAAAACTGCTAAACCATACAGCCTGGCTAAGAGATGAGAGGACCATGAAAACTGCTAAACCATACAGCCTGGCTACGAGATAAGAGAGGAAGGAAGGCGACATAGGTTCCTAACATTCCGCGCACAAACCGGATGTGTTTTACTGAAGAATGAAGATACGCCAAACCCCGATGTAAACTACCCAGGACATAACTTCACAATATCCTCGCCATGGCAAACCACGCTGTAAACCACCCAGGACATAATATCACAACATCCTCGCCATGGCAAACCCCGATGTAAACCACCCAGGACATAACGTCACAACATCCTCGCCATGGCAAACCACGCTGTAAACCACCCAGGACATAACGTTACAACATCCTCGCCATGGCAAACCCCGATTTAAACCACCCAGGACATAATATCACAACATCCTCGCCATGGCAAACCCCGATTTAAACCACCCAGGACATAATATCACAACATCCTCGCCATGGCAAACGTGGAAGAAGAATACCAAGATCTTAAACACGATGGGGAAGGCGTGGGCTAGTGGTTAAGTGACACAGCTCACAACCCGAAGGTGCTGGGTTCGATCCCTATTAGTGCACCAGCTGTTACCCCGGGGAAGCAAACCCTTACATAAAATGCATGCTGAAGTCGGATGCACTGGACCAACAAGCCCAAAAATAACAACCACAATGCAACGCACATCGCCTTTGGGAATAGAGAAATAAGGTGAACGCAAAAACAAAAGTTCCAAAAACACGATTGCAAGTCAGTAAATATGTCACAAACAGCAATTTTACAAAAATTATCAAATGAAATTCGAACTTTGAAAACCATGTTTCTCAATATAATTCCCATGAACATTGATAAGCGTATGATATCGCTGTCTCGGTGCACCACCTGCAGCATGGAAGTCTCTTGTCTGCCACCACCTGCAGCTTGGAAGTCTCTTGTCTGCCACCACCTGCAGCATGGAAGTCTCTTGTCTGCCACCACCTGCAGCATGGAAGTCTCTTGTCTGCCACCACCTGCAGCATGGAAGTCTCTTGTCTGCAGACATATCTGCACTAATCGTTAAATCTCTTTACCATTTGCGAAAACTTTCCCGCCAAGATAAGTTTTTAGTGCACTAAAGTCTGTACTGTAAGGATCATGTTGACACAGTACACCCCGTAGTTGTTGAATTCTCTCCTGGGTTAATCGAGTCGAATATGGTTTGCCATTGTCATAAAGTAGTAGTACTCGTTTAGCTTACCTCTTAACTTCTTCATAACTGGTTTACAAAAGTCTGCAGAGTATGTATACAACCAGTTTCTTTTACATTCACTTGATTAAAAATACCTATGCGCATTCAGTATATTCTTGAATGTATTAAATGACCCTGCCTCCAGTATTTCTTGTGGTAGTCCATTCCTAGCATTCATCTCTGTCTGGCTAAGAAAATAGTTATTGGTATTTAATATGGACATTTCTTTACTTCATTTGTGGCTGTGCCCTCTTGTTCTTGTAGGCCACTGTATTTTGAAGGAAAAAAAACTTGTTAGTCTAATGTATCCTTTCCGCGGGTTATCTTATAGACCTGTTTTAGGATCCCAAGTGCTGAGCCGGGTTCTTTGTGTTTGACAAGGACAAGAATAGCACCACTGCCTACAGAGAGCATGTCGTAAGAGGTAAGTAGCTGTGTGACATGGCATAACACCAGCCATGGTTAGCTGGTTTGTTTAGAGCAGCATAGATGGCGCCTAACAGGTTCTAGTATTTGATTCTATTAAGATGGACTCACACATCGGCTAACCACCCTTCGCGGCACTTGTCACAAAGTTGCAGACTAATAAACTGCTCGAATCTAGTCTGCTAAGCAGTAAATCCTTCTACCGGCTATATCCAGCTCATACAAGAGCTGGGACCTGCACATTGGCATCCGCACCTGTATTCTTATCCGTACCTGGACTTGCTCACTCACCTTACCTATTTGGTCAATGTTACCCTACTGAGACTTGCTCACTCACCTTACCTGTTTGGTCTATTGTTACCCGTACCTGGACTTGCTCACTCACCTTACCTGTATGATCTATTGTTACCCGTACCTTGACTTGCTCACTCACCTTACCTGTATGATCTATTGTTACCCGTACCTGGACATGCTCACTCACGTTACCTGTATGATCTATTGTTACCCGTACCTTGACTTGCTCACTCACCTTACCTGTATGATCTATTGTTACCCGTACCTGGACATGCTCACTCACGTTACCTGTATAATCTATTGTTACCCTATATGGACTTGCTCACTCACCTTACCTGTATGATCTATTGTTACCCCTACCTGGACTTGCTCACTCACCTTACCTGTATGATCTATTGTTACCCCTACCTGGACTTGCTCACTCACCTTACCTGTATGATCTATTGTTACCCGTACCTGGATTTGCTCACTCACCTTACCTGTATGATCTATTGTTACCCCTATCTGGACTTGCTCACTCACCTTACCTGTATGATCTATTGTTACCTGTACCTTGACTTGCTCTGTCACCTTTCCTGTATGATCTATTGCTACCCGTACCTGGACTTGCTCACTCACCTTACCTATATGATCTATTGTTACCCGTACCTTGACTTGCTCCCTAACCTTACCTGTATGATCTATTGTTACCAGTACCTGGACTTGCTCACTCACCTTACCTGTATGATCTATTGTTACCCGTACCTGGACTTGCTCACTCACCTTACCTGTATGATCTATTGTTACCCCTACCTGGACTTGCTCGCTCACCTTACCTGTATGATCTATTGTTACTCTATATGGACTTGCTCACTCACCTTACCTGTATGATCTATTGTTACCCCTACCTGGACTTGCTCACTCACCTTACCTGTATGATCTATTGTTACCCCTACCTGGACTTGCTCATTCACCTTACCTGTATGATCTATTGTTACCCGTACCTGACTTGCTCACTCACCTTTCCTGTATGATCTATTGTTGTAACAGTTCCCGCCGGAGCAAGGGGTGTTTAGGATGCATGAACATGTTAAAGCCTAAAGCTACCTGAATGCATGTCAAGGTCACTCACCGACTCAGCAAAGGAGAACAGAGTTGGGTTAAGGAATGTGGATAGGTAGAAACTGACCACTGGCCTTCCGATTTTGGTAGGGGGAGATTGATTGACAGACGAAATTGGCAACGCGGCTTGCTGCGAGAGAATGAGTGACAGGTGTGCAAAGTGTTTCGATCCAATTGGATTGAAGATGACCATACCTGAGATCGATTGGTCAAGCTCTGGCCTTGCTTGAGGATATATAACTCGAGACAAAGTTTAGCTCGAGAGGCTGGAGGAGAGATGGAGAGTGAGGGAGAGAGAGATGCTGTATGGAGGAGAGTGAGAGAGAGAGAGAGAGAGACTGAATGTGGATAGTATGTTTAACTCACCGACTTAGGTAGAGGAGCGATTGATAGACTGTTGGACGAATGTATAGTAATAGAACAGGATCGCTCAAATAGGTGTGTGAGTTTTGCATTAATAGATAATCTGAACGTGTGTTTGTAAGCAAGGACACATTGTGAACGAGTTATGTCGAGATCGCCCGCCTGAGGGGATTTCAGTGAGGAAGAGTATTTGATAAGGTGTGTTGAAGACGCAGTTAAGGCGATGTGTGTGTGATGTAATTGCAAGGCAATAGAACTGGGTTTTTAGATAGTTGGGAATTCCATCAATAGCTAATGCTTACAATTCCCGTTTTAGTAGAATGTTTAGTTAAGATATGTATTATATTGTGTTTGTAATTTCTCTACTCATTCTAGGATATGAGTATGATATAATAAATATGCCACCTGCTGTGTGATATGTCATTTACTGAGTATGGTCATGATGATGTGGATGAGTGTGAGAATGTTCTAAGTTAGATCGCGGTCAGGGCAAGCAGAGGGTCTGTTACACGTTATTATTATTTTGGTGCCTGTTGACCACGGATATAGTTTTATAAATATAGTGTGTGTGTAGCTATAGATCTTGATTTGCACGTTTAACACAAGTGTCGCAGTTATATATAACTTGTGTGTGTAGTTAGGAATAGAGGAGTAGCTAGTGGTTAGAGTGTTAGAACCATAGACAGCTTTTCCAATCATCTGACTGGTAAGTGTGACATTTTTCTTCCACCCATTGTTGTATTATTGACAAGACTTTGTGCGTACTTGACAGTCTTGTAAATTTTTGTGGTGGGCCAGACGGGTTTATTCAGTATGTCGAGGTTGGACAATGTTAAACAATGTTATCATTGTCTAGCTTTTGGACATTTGTCTATAGGATGCCCAAATATATTTCGGAATACGAACGTTGTCTGTAGAAGAGGACTGTTTGTCAAAAATAAGCCTTTCATGGCACGAGCTACAGTCAGCGATAAGTTGAAGGACAAAAGTCAACTACAAAACCAGCTAAGAGAACTAACAAGCAGAGTTATTCGGCTGGAAAGACAGAAAAAAGACCTCCAATGGAAGCTGCGACAGCTGTTGCAACAGTTTGAAAACGGAGCTTTCAAACCAGCTAGGAAGGAGAGAAGAAATCAAGAAATCACAAGGACGGAGAGAAGAAGTCAAGAAATCACAAGGACGGAGAGAAGAAGTCAAGAAATCACAAGGACGGAGAGAAGAAGTCAAGAAATCACAGGAGTAAACACGGCCCAGTATTTTGGAAGGGGACAGAGTGGTAGGAAAGTGAGTAGGAAGCCCATCCAACTTCCACATTCCGATCCGTGGAGGGACAGAGGTGGAAATCTCAGGACGGACGTGTGTGGACGGCTGGACAGAGGTGGCGAACAGCGTAGGAGTTTGACCCAGGTGCAGAGGCCAAGTCAAGTGAGAGGAGGAGGAATGGTTGGGCAAAAGTTTGAATCGGGCAGATTCTTAGCCCACAAGAGGCCTTTTGCACGGTTACAGATGGAGAGGCAGGACAGGAGCTATCAAAGAGACTTTGAGCACGAGGCGGATGGACAGAAAGAAAGAGATACAGGTTTTGTGTATCCAGAAAAGTTAGGGACGGAGGGCAGGTTACGCAATGCAAACGAGACAAACAATCGCTCAGAGGTCCAGATGAAATGTCACATCATTGGACAGCGTAGGCGGAGAATTCAGGAAGAGGGTATTACATCGATTAACATGGTCGGGCGTGCTAAAAGGGGCCAAGTTTACCAGGAACTTGTGGTCAAGCCTGGTAGAACATTAGTTGAAGTCGACGAAGAATCGAACAAGGAAATAGTCGGAGATTCGTCAGATAAAGAGGAAAGGAGAGGAGGAGGAATGGTGGCAGGACCAGCTATGGTTTCGTGCCCACCGAAGCCAGGTTCTAGCCATGCGGGAGAAGTGGTTGAACAGACCGAAAGAAAAGACAACCCTTCGGCCACCGAGGAAGGAAGTGGGAATGACGCACAGTTGGAATGCGAAACGGACGTACCAACAGCAGCCAACAAAGGAGGAACAGAGTTTCTAAGGAAATCGAAGAAAAGGGAAAGACAGGTTAACCACAGCCAGAACAGCGAACCAATCATCGAAGCAAAGATGAAAAGATCTCAGTTCGAGATAAGCCAACAGTCAAACGAACAGTGTGAAAGGTCTTTCCCACAAATAGTGAATACAGATGGACGGAAGGCTGAAGTAGCGGACGATGTAAGTGTACGTAACACAACCAGAGAACCGGTGGATACGAACCAAACAACCGTGAAACAAACAGACCAGACGATGGGCGTTTTACAGGAGGAAATCGCGCAGCAATCAGAGACAGCTGATGGGGCAGCGCATAGTCTGGTTAAAATAAGCAGTAGTGATAAGGAACGGTTGATACAATGTTTACTGTCGCTAGCCAAAAACATGGAATTCAGAAATGGAATTAGGTAAAGTGGTGTGGTACTTACACACATGATAGTACAGATTGTAGGCCTATCATGTGAAACTCCAGTTAAGGTATGCATTTGCATAAAATTTGTTTCATCTACCGTTATCCTTGGGAAACGGAGATTTGAATAATTAGGGGGTAGGGTATAGAGATGGAGGAATGACCAGATGTTAAAAATTCCTTTGAATTCTTTGTCTGAAGTACACGCCAGACAATGAGCGGACGGTCAGTCTGAGCGAAGACTGACCGAGATCGTCTTCTTCTTCTTCTTCTGCGTACGCAGTCAGACAGTAACCATTATTTTTTCGAAAAAAGCGGCGGTCATCCTGAGGCTGTCGCCACTGCCATAGAGCTTGTCTTGCAGTTCCACTGTTAGTGGCCACATCTGCTATCTCTGATCCTCGTATGTCGGGCAGTTCTGCAGCAGATGTTCAGCGGTCATTTTACCAGTACCGCACGGGAATTCGTCGGTACACCCTATCTTCAATTTGTTGAATAGGTGGTACCTCAGTCTATTGTGGCCAGTGCGAAGTCTGAAGACAACGATCTGCTCTCTTCGGTTCAACTGGTAATAGGCATCGTTTTTGGTGTAACCAGTATGTTCGGTTTCCCATTTGGTCATGTATCTGGCTTTGATAAGCCGTTTTGACTCTTCGTACGTCATACTGGTATCTGTTTGTGGTAGTCTTGAACCTTCTTTTGCCAGTCTTTCCTGCCTCCTCGTTGCCTTGGATGTTGCAGTGTGACGGGACCCACTGTACCACTACCCTTTTTGGTGCGGACTGCTGGCACAGTTTGCAGAGTGCTGCTCTTAAGTCATTAAGCTCAGTGTTTTCTGGCTTTTTAGCGCTGTGACTACGGCGAGAGCATCTGTCAGCAGGACTATATGGCTCTCATTTTCACTGTGTGTCACCATTTCTTCCACTGCCGCCCTCAGTGCCTCTGCCTCCGCTCTGAAATTGCTTGTGTACTTACCAGTAGCGAATGACAGTGTTATTTGTCTGCCATTTGGTAGGTTCAGGAATGCTCCTGCCCCTCCGTTCTGTGTAGTGTTTGTTACAGAACCGTCGGTGTATGCATGGGTCCAGTCCATGCTTGGGTAGCTTTTCGATATAAAGCTTAGGGTAGTATCTCTCCTTTCTTTTTCAGTCTGGCAGTTTTTGTTTGCAATACCTGGTATATTTTCTACCACCTCTGGAAATATATCCTGCCTCCAGGTAGGTTTTCGTACAGTAGTGATGGGTTTTGGTATTATTAGTGCGTTTATGGGATCTTCGTGCATCTTTGCTTTGGTTATTTCTGCAAAGTTTCTCCGCTTTAGTTTCCCATTTCCCAAATTGTTTAGTCTCTGGTGCATTAGATGGTCGGTCAGTCTTCGGAGTTTCTCTGACTGCAGCTGGGCTCTGCAGTCTCTTCTATCGGTCATGGATTGCAGTTTTGTAATCTTTTCAAGTTCTTGACCGAGATCAAAGGGACATTTCTGACCAGAGAAACGAACAGAACGGACAAGAGACGCAGGATAGTTGGATGCGCCAGGTAATGATTACGCGACTCAGGCTTACACGTGGACGCGATGTTTCGGTCAAAATCTGACCAGGTAGCTTTGATGCGAGGAATTTGGGGAAACAGCGGTGAATTAGTTAGATCACAACACTCGGTTTTGATTCCTCGTGACAAAGACGGCCAGAAGTTAAAGGGGCTATCCAACTTTAACAAAGACTGCATCCTGGACGTGTAGGGGTACAGCAAGACGTAATTCGACAGGTGGACGATTCGGTTTTGACTTTTGACTCAGACATAGTTTAGTATCTGATTAAATTAGAACTTAGTCATAGCTTAGTGACATAGTTTAGTATCTGATTAAGTTACAACTTAGTCATAGTTTAGGGACATAGTTTAGTACCTGATTAAGTTAGAACTTAGTCATAGTTTAGTATCTTATAAAGGGGGCATTAACAGGTGCGTATCTGTGGGGCACGAGCAGCAGTGAAGGTTGATGGCACTTGATCATGTTTATGTGTACAAATATTTTGACATTTGGATTTTTGACAATCGTATTACTTGCACTTTAATTGATTGTTGTTGGTTTGTTTAAACATGATTATGTGTCCTTACATAAGTATCAAGGTGTGATCCTTACGGACTGAAATACTAATATCATGAGTATGCGTGCAAATATTTTGACATTTGTATTTGGTGTTGGGTTTTGACTAATGGTATTACTTGCATTTTTAGTAGGTTGTATGGTCAACATAGTATGCATTGAATTTTTCTTTATTTTGTTGTTGTTTTGTTGTTTAAACATGATTACATATCCTGACAGTATCAACGTGTGATACTTACGGACTTAAATACTGATATCATGAGTATGCGTGCAAATATTTTGACATTTGTATTTGGTGTGGGTTTTGACTAATGGTATTACTTGCATTTTTAGTGGGTTGTATGGTCAACATAGTATGCATTGAATTTTTCTTTATTTTGTTGTTGTTTTGTTGTTTAAACATGATTACATATCCTGACAGTATCAAAGTGTGATACTTGCTGACTGAAATATTGATATCATAAGTATGCGTGCAAATATTTTGGTTTTGGGTTTCGACATTGTATGCAATGTCTTGTGTTTTGTTGGTTTTTGTTGTTGTTGTTGTTGAATCATCATGTTTACAGGTATTTGATACAGGTTATATAGGTGATCTACAGAGCAGTATATCTCATCCAGACTGTATGTCTCCGCAAGCACAGGTCACCACGAGTTCCAGAATAAGAACTAGCATGTGAACACTGAGCTGGCCGACTTAATGGCACTTAGTGTTGTAACAGTAGATGTTACAGACTTGTTATAGTGTATATTTTATCACATGTATGTGGAGTCTTTGCAGAGAAGACTATATTGATCAGAAGTTGTAATATTGACTATGACATATGTTGTCAAATATCGTTTTTTTTGGGAAACATACAGACTTTTGCTGTTTTATTTGAGAGGGGATAGCTGTCAAGAGAGACAATCATAACTAGCCCGAGGATAACCCACGTACATTCGTGGCCTCACAGGAGTTAGTATGAAGTGAATTGTCGGCCAGGCGTGTAATGAGACAGCCTGAGAAAATTGATCTGAACTGGTCGAGTGTAACAATGAAGGTTCGTGTCCTTAGAGGAAGGCACGGGAACAGGGCGAGGTATGTTGACCTCAATGAGTAAGGAGAATTCCTTAAGGTATTTCTGTTTTGATGAGTTAAAGGTCCCGCAGGGACAGACTTTGGTGTATTTGACTGTAAAACGATGTAAAAGTGGTGGCTTGTGTTGTAAAAACGACCAGCCACAGTGTTTTTCTTCTGCTTGTATTGATTGTGTATGTTTTACAAAAAAGTTTATATGTATCAAATCACATGTCTTTTTATGCATGTACGGTGTGAGTGAAGTTGTAAACAGGAGTGGTGTTTACATTATGGATAGTGGAGACAAAAATGTGTGACAGTGTTTTTTTTTCAAGGCAGGTACAATGTGAGTGGAGTTGTAAACAGGAGTAGGGTTTACATTTTGGATAGTGGAGACGAAAATTGTGATCATTTGCCAGATGAAAAAAATGACCATCCATGTTTCGGTCTGTAGTTTAGGGAGGTAATGTAACAGTTCCCGCCGGAGCAAGAGGTGTTTAGGATGCATGAACATGTTAAAGCCTAAAGCTACCTGAATGCATCTCAAGGTCACTCACCGACTCAGCAAAGGAGAACAGAGTTGGGTTAAGGAATGTGGATAGGTAGAAACTGACCACTGGCCTTCCGATTTTGGTAGGGGGAGATTGATTGACAGACGAAATTGGCAACGGGGCTTGCTGCGAGAGAATGAGTGACAGGTGTGCAAAGTGTTTCGATCCAATTGGATTGAAGATGACCATACCTGAGATCGATTGGTCAAGCTCTGGCCTTGCTTGAGGATATATAACTCGAGACAAAGTTTAGCTCGAGAGGCTGGAGGAGAGATGGAGAGTGAGGGAGAGAGAGATGCTGTATGGAGGAGAGTGAGAGAGAGAGAGAGAGAGACTGAATGTGGATAGTATGTTTAACTCACCGACTTAGGTAGAGGAGCGATTGATAGACTGTTGGACGAATGTATAGTGATAGAACAGGATCGCTCAAATAGGTGTGTGAGTTTTGCATTAATAGATAATCTGAACGTGTGTTTGTAAGCAAGGACACATTGTGAACGAGTTATGTCGAGATCGCCCGCCTGAGGGGATTTCAGTGAGGAAGAGTATTTGATAAGGTGTGTTGAAGACGCAGTTAAGGCGATGTGTGTGTGATGTAATTGCAAGGCAATAGAACTGGGTTTTTAGATAGTTGGGAATTCCATCAATAGCTAATGCTTACAATTCCCGTTTTAGTAGAATGTTTAGTTAAGATATGTATTATATTGTGTTTGTAATTTCTCTACTCATTCTAGGATATGAGTATGATATAATAAATATGCCACCTGCTGTGTGATATGTCATTTACTGAGTATGGTCATGATGATGTGGATGAGTGTGAGAATGTTCTAAGTTAGATCGTGGCCAGGGCAAGCAGAGGGTCTGTTACATTGTTACCCGTACCTGGACTTGCTCACTCACCTTACCTGTATGATCTATTGTTACCCCTACATGGACTTGCTCACTCCACTCACCTTACCTGTATGATCTATTGTTACCCCTACCTGGACTTGCTCACTCACCTTACCTGTATGATCTATTGTTACCCCTACCTGGACTTGCTCACTCACCTTACCTGTATGATCTATTGTTACCCTATATGGACTTGCTCACTCACCTTACCTGTATGATCTATTGTTACCCGTACCTGGACTTGCTCACTCACCTTACCTGTATGATCTATTGTTACCCCTACCTGGACCTGCTCATTCACCTTACCTGTATGATCTATTGTTACCCGTACCTTGACTTGCTCACTCACCTTTCCTGTATGATCTATTGTTACCCCTACCTGGACTTGCTCACTCACCTTACCTGTATGATCTATTGTTACCCCTACCTGGACTTGCTCACTCACCTTACCTGTATGATCTATTGTTACCCCTACCTGGACTTGCTCACTCACCTTACTCGAATTGCGACCCGAAACATCAGCATAACTTTACCGGAAGCATATCCTTATGAATATCTTTTGCAGAAATATTTTTTGCCTGATGCAAAACAACACGGCATTATTTTATTGTACACTCGTTGAGCACGGATTCCATGTTGGATCTATTCTGCGCAGGTGTATGCGTCACCCAACTTCTGCTACTAACAGTAATCACAAATTTTGATTTTATTGTTTATTCATTTAGACACTACCAACTACATTTTGTCAGCTATTTTTTATCAGTGTATGACCTAGATACTGACTCACACTTGTAAGTAACACACTCCATCCACTTCAGCCGATCTACTACAATCTTTAGCAAAGTGTCCCAGACATATTTGTATTACCTTAGTTTGTAACACAACGTAACATTGATCATGACAAAAACACACGCTGAGAGCAGAGATACTCAACCACAGATATAACGAAACATTCCAGCGTTAGTTTTTTCTCGGAAAAATGCAACGAAGAGATACAGTAAGAAGATACTAAACACGACTCCCTTTCTTCATTAAGAAGACACTAAACACGACTCCCTTTCTTCATTAAGAAGACACTAAACACGACTCCCTTTCTTCATTAAGAAGACACTAAACACGACTCCCTTTCTTCATTAAGAAGACACTAAACACGACTCCCTTTCTTCATTAAGAAGACACTAAACACGACTCACTTTCTTCATTAAGAAGACACTAAACACTACTCACTTTCTTCATTAAGAAGACACTAAACACGACTCCCTTTCTTCATTAAGAAGACACTAAACACGACTCCCTTTCTTCATTAAGAAGACACTAAACACGACTCACTTTCCTCCTCCGTCAGCTCTTCTCCCATACATTGCAGCACGGCTCTCAAATCCGAAGGCGTGATGTATCCACATCCTGACTTATCAAACACCTGCAATAAGGTACAGGAAATATACGTGTTAGCTCCTTTAGTCCAGACTACTTCCTGCCTATAAACACCTCTATTCTTGTAATTTAAAACTGCCAGCAGAATATACAGGTATATATATATATATATATATATATATATATATATATATATATATATATATATATATATATATATATATATAAATATATATATATATATATATATATATATATATTTATCAATGATTAATATCATCATCATGAAGCATGTCCTCTGCAGAACATCGCTCTCACAACAACCGATATGTAGGACTATCCAACTCTAACCAGAACGTCGCTCTCACAACAGCCGATCTCTATGACTGTCCAACTCTAGCCAGAACATCGCTCTCACAACAGCCGATATGTAGGACTATCAAACTCTAACCAGAACGTCGCTCTCACGACAGCCGAGCTCTATGACTGTCCAACTCTAGCCAGAACGTCGCTCTCACAACAGCCGATATGTAGGACTATCCAACTCTAGCCAGAACGTCGCTCTCACAACAGCCGATCTGTAGGACTATCAAACTCTAACCAGAACGTCGCTCTCACAACAGCCGAGCTATATGACTGTCCAACTCTAGCCAGAACGTCGCTCTCACAACAGCCGATCGGTAGGACTGTCCAACTCTAGCCAGAACATCGCTCTCACAACAGCCGATATGTAGGACTATCCAACTCTAGTCAGAACTCCCGCTTCTGCCTCTGTCATCTTCAGGAACTCCGTGATGTCTTGTGCCCATTTTTCCTTAGTCTGGCTCTACCCCGCTTTCCAGCCACCATACCCTCTAATATCGTTCTCTCCAGGCCATTATGACGTTTGATGTGGCCAACATATTTTAGCCACATGAACAAGATATTGTTTACTAACCAATTTTCCTCGATATCCGGTTCCTGTAGAACATCTACATTTTTCCTTATTGCTGTTCATGTGTTTTAAGCACCTTCCTGTCGCATTTTAGTTCAAAAGATTCACTCCTTTTCTTAAGAGTTTGTGTGGTGATCCACGATTAACATCCGTACGTTGTCACCGGGAAGGTGCAAGTTCGTAAACATTTTATGTTCGTCCTTTTATTAGGGTTCTGCCATACGTCTCTCATTTTATTCAACCTCTGTCGACACATTGTACGGAGCAGTGAAACAACTGAAAAATACATGTACTATATAAGAATGGCATTGGACTGTCGAGAGCAGGCTTGCTCAGCAGTTATGGGATAACAACAACAACAATTCAACCTTTGCATTGCCATAGCCATGCGCCATCTGACTTCCTTCAGGCAATTTCCATTGTTGCTTAAAATTGAGCCGAGGTACTCAAAACTTGTGACTTTCTTAATCTCCTGCTGTTCTAGAATAACTTTAGGTTTGGTCTTTGCCTTGTCTGTGCTCATTATCTTGGTTTTACTTATATTCAGGTATAGATTTTGTTCTTCGCTGTGTTGTTTTACCAACATGTTAATTCACTCGAGTCCCGCAGCTCTCTTTCAGAGAACAACTCTATCCTCCCCATATCTGAGCTCTGGTATCTCGTTCCTACCGATTGATAGTGGCTCGACCTTTCATACTTTCCAACTTGATATAGAGATACTTGTATCTGAAAGTACCACAATTGGTCAAGTCATACACATACATAAAAACCCCATATAGTTGAGTGTACAAGGCATGTGTGTTGTATTACCCAAGGTCACGGTGCGGTAACTGGACCGTTACCAGTCAATGTAGCATAAGTTGAGCAGCTGACTGCAGTTTTGGAAAAGCAAATACGACTTTATGTTGTCTTCTTTGTAAACAAAAAGACAATAAAACGTATTTAGCACTTTGTGAACTATTTTTCCAAACCAAGATACTAAAACTTCTAGCACTTTGTGAACTATTTTTCAAAGGAAGGTGCAGAAACCCCGAACTTTTTGTGAACTATTTTCTAAGAATAGGAACTAAAGCCACTACCCCTTTGTGAACTATTTTCTAAGTTAAGAAACTAAAGCCTCTAGCACTTTGTGAACTATTTCCTAAGTTAAGGTGCTAAAACCTCTAGCAATTTGTGAACTATTTCCTAAGTTAAGACACTAAAGCCTCTAGCACTTTGTGAACTATTTCCTAAGTTAAGGTGCATAAACCTCTAGCAATTTGTGAACTATTTCCTAAGTCAAGAAACTAAAGCCTCTAGCAATTTGTGAACTATTTCCTAAGTTAAGGTGCTAAAACCTCTAGCACTTTGTGAACTATTTCCTAAGTCAAGAAACTAAAACCTCTAGCAATTTGTGAACTATTTTCTAAGCCAAGGTACTACAACCTCTAGCACTTTGTGAACTATTTTATAAGCCAAGGTACTAAAGCCTCTAATATGTTTGAAAAATATGTAACGAAATTCCGCAACTAGGAGGAACAAGTATATTTATACAGTTAGGTACACTTTGTATGGAGAAACGTGTATTTACAAGTTTTTAGTTCTTAGTCGACTTGTACCTCTACAGTGGCAGATGCCCTTGTGCAGGTCCCAGCTCTGGTATGAGCTGGATATAGCCTGGAAAAGGATTTTCAGCTTAGCAGCTTAAGGCTTGAGCAGCCTAATACTCTGCTGCGTTAGGTGGTTAAACAATGTGCGAGTTCATCTTAATAGATTCAAACACTAGAGCAAAGTAGACCCGCAGCCTGTTAGGCGCCATCTATGCTGCTCTAAACAAACCAACTAACCATGACTGGAGTTATGCCATGTCACAGTTTGTCGCCTCTTACGACATGCTCTCTGTTAGTCGCCTCTTACGACATGCTCTCTGTTAGTCGCCTCTTACGACATGCTCTTTGTGAGACAGTGGTGCTATTTTTGTCCTTTTCATACTCAAAGACCCCGGCAGCAGCACGACTGATTAAAAACCAACATGTCAACCAATACGGTCATGTAAGAGAATGTGAGAGCCAGCATACGGCTCTATGGAGTGAATCGCTTAATTGTGATGGATTAACTGATTAATTAAATAAATCAGTGATTAGTTATCGGTTAGTCTTCCGTCCATAGTAATGTCAGTGGTAGTTTATGTAATGATTCAGTATGTGTCCTCAGTCAGTGGTAGTTTATGTAATGTTTCAGTTTATGTCCTCAGTCAGTTGTAGTTTATGTAATGTTTCAGTTTATGTCCTCAGTCAGTGGTAGTTTATGTAATGTTTCAGTGTATGTCCTCAGTCAGTGATAGTTTATGTAATGATTCAGTTTGTGTCCTCAGTCAGTGGTAGTTTATGTAAGGATTCAGTTTCTGTCATCAGTCAGTGGTAGTTTATGTAAGGATTCAGTTTGTGTCCTCAGTCAGTGGTAGTTTATGTAAGGATTCAGTTTGTGTCCTCAGTCAGTGGTAGTTTTTCTAGTAATTCACCTCATATAAAGTCTTTGCACAAACCGCTTTGTTCGTTTTTTACGCCAGTCATGGAGGGCTGGAATAAACATTCTCTTTGATCCAGAAGCACATGTCTACGCATATATGCACAGATAAACATTAACCAAAAAAAGATCCAGATTAGATGTAAAGAAATATTCTATTAGTCAGAGACTGGTGAATGCTTAGAATGCATTGCCACAGAAAGTAGTGGAGGCAGGGACAATTAAATAATTCAACAACAGATTGGATGAGCATAGCTTTAAGAGCAGGGACATGTAAATTAAACTGGTTGTATGCAGACTCTGCAGAGTTCAGTTAAGTAAAGTTAGATGTACACACAGTTATACCCACAGATGCAAGCACATGGTTACCTACTCTGAATGCCTGCCTTAACTCCTCTTCCTCATCCTGCTCACTGTTCTCACTGATCCCGCCTACATTCGCCATGACCTGGACAAACTCCTCAAAAGAAAATGTGCCATCTCCTGTCAAGGTAAAGATATAAGATATGGAACCAGCCGCACCTCTAGCTCTATAGAAAGTAACAAACGATATAATAATAAAGAATGCACGAGTTTCTTTTATTTTGGAAATATAATAAAAGAAGGTTATTATGAAGTAGAAGAAATAAAAAGTAAAGAATTGAAGTACGCCCTTTTCATCAACATATGACTGATAATTATATCCAATCAATGAAGTTTATGAATGAGACCAACCAATTATATAAATATATGTATATATATATACATATGTATACATATATACATATATATATATATACATATATATATATACAATATACATATATATATATATACAAGATACACATATATATATATATATATATATACCTATACACACACACATATATATATATATATATATAGTTATCATCATACATCATATAGCATATTCTTCGCAGAACCTATCTCCCATCACATCCCGTCTGAAAAAAAACAACTCAATCTCTTGCCAAATCTCCAGACTGCTCCAGAGTAATGCCCAATCACTCCTTGACATCTTGGTGCCATCGCCTTCTTGGTCTGCCTTTGCATCTCTTGACCACCACCATTGCCGTTGTCCTGAAGATAGTTATACCTTTTGATGTGTCCAAAATACTCATATTTAAATTTTCTTTTCATAATTGAAATTGATGAACGAGTTCTCCTATGTGCCCAACTCTCGTAGAATGTCTGCATTTTTCTTATTCTCGGTAGATAAAATTGAGCACCCGTCGATAATATTTCGTCTCTGAAGACTTGATTCTCTTTCTTGAGGTTTTGGTAATTGTCCGCGTTTCCCAGCCGTGTGCTGCTTCGAGGAAAACACAGGTTTCACACATTTTTTTACGTTTGTTGGTTTGCTGGTATTCTGCAATAGTTTCAAGTTGTATAACCTCTACATTGACATTGCCAATCTACTTCTAATTTCCTTTCAGCAGTCGCTATTTTTGTCCATTTTCGAGCACAAATACTCGAAGTTCGTGACACGTTTTATTTCTACACATCGGAAGTTGAATTCATGTTGACGTCTGGTTTTTGTCTGTGGTCATTATAATTATATAGATATGTTTGTGGACATAGAAGATTCAAACCTTCGGCAACTTGTATGCATCTACTGTCCTGGAAGGTTGAATATGGGGGGGGGGGGGCATTTACACAGCTGACATCCTGCTCTCAGGGACACCCACAGTGGGGACATGGGCAATGGACAGAGTGGATCAACGTCAACCTTTTGGATGAATACCCTGAAGTTGATGAACCAGTGGTGCACCGATTGCAGAATCTTGATTCAAGTGCGGGTCCAGAAAAGAAAGAGCGCCCGAGAGTGTGTGCAACCACCGAGATAAAGAAGCTATCAGTATCTGCACTCTTTTCTTCATTTGATGAATTGGGTGCCTATGGGTCTGCTCGGAGAGCAGAACACTTTATAGAACAGAAGGAATACATAGAACATAATATTTAGAGAGAGTCCAGTCAGGCAAAACATGGTGACCAGGACGTCGCGTCGGGGTCAATACACTGAGCAAGACCACATCCTCCCTTCCATGTAGAGTTCCCTGGAAACAGGTTGTTTTCAAGGAAATCTGGCTGACGAGATATGAATGAACGAAATCCCCGTAGTAGTGAGCATCCCACAGATGAAGCAAAACAAAGCATAACCGCCTGGAGGACCGCAGTCCCCCTTCATTAGCATGCTCGGGATGTAAATAAACTACAACAACTCGTCACTTAACGTCCTTTTCAGGGGGCACAACTCCAGACGCAAATCCAGACATAGCTTTCTAAAAAAAACAACAGATGCCATACAGAGAAACCCTGAAAGTTACTGAGATGTGGCACGAATTGGTGCAGGCCCCAGAGATGGAACTTCTGGAGGGACCTGCTCCCGGACATCATCTACCATAAACAAAACATGGAAGTCGCTGAACTGGTGTATCACGGTGGCCGATGAATATGAAACGATGGGGATACACAGATGATGACACATGTGATTGTGGCGCAATACAGGACCTAGACCTCCTGATGATCTAACCCAACCTCCAGGAAACATGCAATAGGTGCGACATGCTGGAGGCAAATGACTAAGAAATCCATGTCGCTGGATACTGGATGCAAGATATATAACGTGGTGCATGGCATATACTGGATGCAAGATATATAACGTGGTGCATGGCATATACTGGGTGCAAGATATATAACTTGGTGCATGGCATATACTGGGTGCAAGATATATAACGTGGTGCATGGCATATACTGGATGCAAGATATATAACGGGGTGCATGGCATATACTAGATGCAAGATATATAACGTATTGCATGGCATATACTAGATGCAAGATATATAACGTGGTGCATGGCATATACTAGATGCAAGATATATAACATGGTGCATGGCATATACTGAAAGCAAGATATATAACGTCGTGCATGGCATATACTGGATGCAAGATATATAACGTGGTACATGGCATATACTGGATGCAAGATATATAACGTGGTGCATGGCATATACTGGGTGCAAGATATATAACTTGGTGCATGGCATATACTGGGTGCAAGATATATAACGTGGTGCATGGCATATACTGGATGCAAGATATATAACGGGGTGCATGGCATATACTAGATGCAAGATATATAACGTGGTGCATGGCATATACTAGATGCAAGATATATAACGTGGTGCATGGCATATACTAGATGCAAGATATATAACGTGGTGCATGGCATATACTGAAAGCAAGATATATAACGTCGTGCATGGCATATACTGGATGCAAGATATATAACGTGGTACATGGCATATACTGGATACAAGATATATAACGTAGTGCATGACAAATACTGGATGCAAGATATATAACGTGGTGCATGGCATATACTTGATGAAAGATATATAAGGTTGGGGCATGGCATATAGTGGATGCAAGTTATATAACGTGGTGCTTGGCATATACTGGATGTAAGATATATAACGTGGTGCATGACATATACTGGATGCAAGATATATAACGTAGTGCATGGCATATACTGGGTGCAAGATATATAACGTGGTGCATGGCATATACTGGATGCAAGATATATAACGTGGTACATGGCATATACTGGATGCAAGATATATAACGTAGTGCATGGCATATACTAGATGCAAGATATATAACGTGGTGCATGGCATATACTGGACGCAAGATATATAACGTGGTGCATGGCATATATTGGGTGCAAGATATATAACTGGTGTATGGCATATACTAGATGCAAGATATATAACGTGGTGCATGGCATATACTGGATGCAAGATATATAACGTGGTGCATGGCATATACTGGATGCAAAATATATAGCGTGGTGCATGGCATATACTGGATGCAAAATATATAACGTGGTGCATGGCCTATACTGGGTGCAAGATATATAACTGGTGTATGACATATACTGGATGCAAGATATATAACGTGGTGCATGGCATAAAATGGATGCAAGATATATAACGTGGTGCATGGCATGTACTGGATGCAAGATATATAAAACGTGATGCATGGCATATACTGGGTGCAAGATATATAACGTGGTGAATGGCATATACTGGATGCAAGATATATAACGTGGTGCATGGCATGTACTGGGTGCAAGATATATAACTGGTGTATGGCATATACTGGATGCAACATATATAACGTGGTGCTTGGCATATAATGGATGTAAGATATATAACGTGGTGCATGACATATACTGGATGCAAGATATATAACGTAGTGCATGGCATATACTGGGTGCAAGATATATAACGTGGTGCATGGCATATACTGTATGCAAGATATATAACGTGGTACATGGCATATACTGGATGCAAGATATATAACGTGGTGCTTGGCACATACTGGATGCAAGCTATATAACGTGGTGCATGGCATATACTGGATGCAAGATATATAACGTGGTGCATGGCATATACTGGATACAAGATATATAACGTGGTGCATGGCATATACTAGATGCAAGATATATAACGTGGTGTATGGCATATACTGGATGCACGATATATAACGTGATGCATGGCATATACTGGATGAAAGATATATAACGTGGTGCTTGGCATATACTGGATGCAAGATGTATAACGTGGTGCATGGCATATACTGGATGCAAGACATATAATGTGGTGCAAGGCATATACTAGGTGCAAGATATATAACTGGTGTATGGCATATACTAGGTGCAAGATATATAACGTGGTGCTTGGCATATACTGGATGCAAGATATATAACGTGGTGCATGGCATATACTGGATGCAAGATATATAACGTGGTGCATGGCATATATTGGGTGCAAGATATATAACGTGGTGCATGGCATATACTGGATGCAAGATATAACGTGGTGCATGGCATATACTGGATGAAAGATTTATAACGTGGTGCATGGCATATACTGGGTGCAAGATATATAACGTGGTGCATGGCATATACTGGATGCAAGATATATAATGTGGTGCATGGCATATACTGGATGCAAGATATATAACGTGGTGCATGGCATTCACTGGATGCAAGATATATAACTTCGTGCATGGCATATACTAGATGCAAGATATATAACGTGGTGCATGGCATATACTGGACGCAAGATATATAACGTGGTGCATAGCATATATTGGGTGCAAGATATATAACTGGTGTATGGCATATACTAGATGCAAGATATATAACGTGGTGCATGGCATATACTGGATGCAAGATATATAACGTGGTGCATGGCATATACTAGATGCAAGATATATAACGTGGTTCATGGCATATACTGGGTGCAAGATATATAACGTGGTGCATGGCATATACTGGATGCAAGATATATAACGTGGTACATGGCATATACTGGATGCAAGATATATAACTTCGTGCATGGCATATACTAGATGCAAGATATATAACGTGGTGCATGGCATATACTGGACGCAAGATATATAACGTGGTGCATGGCATATATTGGGTGCAAGATATATAACTGGTGTATGGCATATACTAGATGCAAGATATATAACGTGGTGCATGGCATATACTGGATGCAAGATATATAACGTGGTGCATGGCATATACTGGATGCAAAATATATAGCGTGGTGCATGGCATATACTGGATGCAAAATATATAACGTGGTGCATGGCCTATACTGGGTGCAAGATATATAACTGGTGTATGACATATACTGGATGCAAGATATATAACGTGGTGCATGGCATAAAATGGATGCAAGATATATAACGTGGTGCATGGCATGTACTGGATGCAAGATATATAAAACGTGATGCATGGCATATACTGGGTGCAAGATATATAACGTGGTGAATGGCATATACTGGATGCAAGATATATAACGTGGTGCATGGCATGTACTGGGTGCAAGATATATAACTGGTGTATGGCATATACTGGATGCAACATATATAACGTGGTGCTTGGCATATAATGGATGTAAGATATATAACGTGGTGCATGACATATACTGGATGCAAGATATATAACGTAGTGCATGGCATATACTGGGTGCAAGATATATAACGTGGTGCATGGCATATACTGTATGCAAGATATATAACGTGGTACATGGCATATACTGGATGCAAGATATATAACGTGGTGCTTGGCATATACTGGATGCAAGCTATATAACGTGGTGCATGGCATATACTGGATGCAAGATATATAACGTGGTGCATGGCATAAACTGGATACAAGATATATAACGTGGTGCATGGCATATACTAGATGCAAGATATATAACGTGGTGTATGGCATATACTGGATGCACGATATATAACGTGATGCATGGCATATACTGGATGAAAGATATATAACGTGGTGCTTGGCATATACTGGATGCAAGATGTATAACGTGGTGCATGGCATATACTGGATGCAAGACATATAATGTGGTGCAAGGCATATACTAGGTGCAAGATATATAACTGGTGTATGGCATATACTAGGTGCAAGATATATAACGTGGTGCTTGGCATATACTGGATGCAAGATATATAACGTGGTGCATGGCATATACTGGATGCAAGATATATAACGTGGTGCATGGCATATATTGGGTGCAAGATATATAACGTGGTGCATGGCATATACTGGATGCAAGATATAACGTGGTGCATGGCATATACTGGATGAAAGATTTATAACGTGGTGCATGGCATATACTGGGTGCAAGATATATAACGTGGTGCATGGCATATACTGGATGCAAGATATATAATGTGGTGCATGGCATATACTGGATGCAAGATATATAACGTGGTGCATGGCATTCACTGGATGCAAGATATATAACTTCGTGCATGGCATATACTAGATGCAAGATATATAACGTGGTGCATGGCATATACTGGACGCAAGATATATAACGTGGTGCATAGCATATATTGGGTGCAAGATATATAACTGGTGTATGGCATATACTAGATGCAAGATATATAACGTGGTGCATGGCATATACTGGATGCAAGATATATAACGTGGTGCATGGCATATACTGGATGCAAGATATATAGCGTGGTGCATGGCATATACTGGATGCAAAATATATAACGTGGTGCATGGCATATACTGGGTGCAAGATATATAACTGGTGTATGACATATACTGGATGCAAGATATATAACGTGGTGCATGGCATAAACTGGATGCAAGATATATAACGTGGTGCATGGCATGTACTGGATGCAAGATATATAAAACGTGATGCATGGCATATACTGGGTGCAAGATATATAACGTGGTGAATGGCATTTACTGGATGCAAGATATATAATGTGGTGCATGGCATATACTAGATGCAAGATATATAACGTGGTGCATGGCATATACTAGATGCAAGATATATAACGTGGTGCATGGCATATACTGGATACAAGATATATAACGTGGTGCATGGCATATACTGGATGCAAGATATATAACGTGGTGCATGGCATTCACTGGATGCAAGATATATAACTTCGTGCATGGCATATACTAGATGCAAGATATATAACGTGGTGCATGGCATATACTGGATGCAAGATATATAACGTGGTGCATGGCATATACTAGATGCAAGATATATAACGTGGTTCATGGCATATACTGGGTGCAAGATATATAACGTGGTGCATGGCATATACTGGATGCAAGATATATAACGTGGTACATGGCATATACTGGATGCAAGATATATAACTTCGTGCATGGCATATACTAGATGCAAGATATATAACGTGGTGCATGGCATATACTGGACGCAAGATATATAACGTGGTGCATGGCATATATTGGGTGCAAGATATATAACTGGTGTATGGCATATACTAGATGCAAGATATATAACGTGGTGCATGGCATATACTGGATGCAAGATATATAACGTGGTGCATGGCATATACTGGATGCAAAATATATAGCGTGGTGCATGGCATATACTGGATGCAAAATATATAACGTGGTGCATGGCCTATACTGGGTGCAAGATATATAACTGGTGTATGACATATACTGGATGCAAGATATATAACGTGGTGCATGGCATAAAATGGATGCAAGATATATAACGTGGTGCATGGCATGTACTGGATGCAAGATATATAAAACGTGATGCATGGCATATACTGGGTGCAAGATATATAACGTGGTGAATGGCATATACTGGATGCAAGATATATAACGTGGTGCATGGCATGTACTGGGTGCAAGATATATAACTGGTGTATGGCATATACTGGATGCAACATATATAACGTGGTGCTTGGCATATAATGGATGTAAGATATATAACGTGGTGCATGACATATACTGGATGCAAGATATATAACGTAGTGCATGGCATATACTGGGTGCAAGATATATAACGTGGTGCATGGCATATACTGTATGCAAGATATATAACGTGGTACATGGCATATACTGGATGCAAGATATATAACGTGGTGCTTGGCATATACTGGATGCAAGCTATATAACGTGGTGCATGGCATATACTGGATGCAAGATATATAACGTGGTGCATGGCATAAACTGGATACAAGATATATAACGTGGTGCATGGCATATACTAGATGCAAGATATATAACGTGGTGTATGGCATATACTGGATGCACGATATATAACGTGATGCATGGCATATACTGGATGAAAGATATATAACGTGGTGCTTGGCATATACTGGATGCAAGATGTATAACGTGGTGCATGGCATATACTGGATGCAAGACATATAATGTGGTGCAAGGCATATACTAGGTGCAAGATATATAACTGGTGTATGGCATATACTAGGTGCAAGATATATAACGTGGTGCTTGGCATATACTGGATGCAAGATATATAACGTGGTGCATGGCATATACTGGATGCAAGATATATAACGTGGTGCATGGCATATATTGGGTGCAAGATATATAACGTGGTGCATGGCATATACTGGATGCAAGATATAACGTGGTGCATGGCATATACTGGATGAAAGATTTATAACGTGGTGCATGGCATATACTGGGTGCAAGATATATAACGTGGTGCATGGCATATACTGGATGCAAGATATATAATGTGGTGCATGGCATATACTGGATGCAAGATATATAACGTGGTGCATGGCATTCACTGGATGCAAGATATATAACTTCGTGCATGGCATATACTAGATGCAAGATATATAACGTGGTGCATGGCATATACTGGACGCAAGATATATAACGTGGTGCATAGCATATATTGGGTGCAAGATATATAACTGGTGTATGGCATATACTAGATGCAAGATATATAACGTGGTGCATGGCATATACTGGATGCAAGATATATAACGTGGTGCATGGCATATACTGGATGCAAGATATATAGCGTGGTGCATGGCATATACTGGATGCAAAATATATAACGTGGTGCATGGCATATACTGGGTGCAAGATATATAACTGGTGTATGACATATACTGGATGCAAGATATATAACGTGGTGCATGGCATAAACTGGATGCAAGATATATAACGTGGTGCATGGCATGTACTGGATGCAAGATATATAAAACGTGATGCATGGCATATACTGGGTGCAAGATATATAACGTGGTGAATGGCATATACTGGATGCAAGATATATAATGTGGTGCATGGCATATACTAGATGCAAGATATATAACGTGGTGCATGGCATATACTAGATGCAAGATATATAACGTGGTGCATGGCATATACTGGATACAAGATATATAACGTGGTGCATGGCATATACTGGATGCAAGATATATAACGTAGTTCATGGCATAAACTGGGTGCAAGATACATACCGTGGTGCATGGCATATACTTGATGCAAGATATATAACGTGGTGCATGGCATATACTGGGTGCAAGATATATAACTGGTGTATGGCATATACTGGATGCAACATATATAACGTGGTGCTTGGCATATACTGGATGCAAGATATATAACGTGGTGCATGACATATACTGGATGCAAGATATATAACGTAGTGCATGGCATATACTGGGTGCAAGATATATAACGTGGTACATTGTATATACTGGATGCAAGATATATAACGTGGTACATGGCATATACTGGATGCAAGATATAACGTGGTGCTTGGCATATACTGGATGCAAGATATATAACGTGGTGCATGGCATATACTGGATGCAAGATATTTAACTTGGAGCATGGCATATACTGGATGCAAGATATATAACTTCGTGCATGGCATATACTAGATGCAAGATATATTACGTGTTGCATGGCATATACTGGACGCAAGATATATAACGTGGTGCATGGCATATATTGGGTGCAAGATATATAACTGGTGTATTGCATATACTAGATGCAGGATATATAGCGTGGTGCATGGCATATACTGGATGCAAGATATATAACGTGGTGCATGGCATATACTAGATGCAAGATATATAACGTGGTTCATGGCATATACTGGATGAAAGATATATAATGTGGTGCATGGCATATACTAGATGCAAGATATATAACGTGGTGCATGGCATATACTGGATGCAATATATATAACGTGGTGCATGGCATATACTGGATACAAGCTATATAACGTGGTGCATGGCATATACTGGATGCAAGATATATAACGTGGTGCATGGCATATACTGGATGCAAGATATATAACGTGGTGCATGGCATATACTGGATGCAAGATATATAACGTTGTGCATGGCATATACTGGATGCAAGATATATAACGTGGTGCATGGCATATACTGGATAAAAGATTTATAACGTGGTGCATGGCATATACTGGATACAAGATATATAACGTTGTGCATGGCATATACTGGATGCAAGATATATAACGTGGTGCATGGCATATACTGGATGCAAGATATATAACGTGGTGCATGGCATATACTGGATGCAAGATATATAACTGGTGTATGGCATATACTGGATGCAATATATATATTGTGGTGCATGGCTACGGAAATTAATCAATCATGGGGCACAAACGAGTAAACTTACTCATTATGGGCATTAAACAAGAACAACAACAGCAACAACAACAACAACAACAACAACAACAAGAACAACCAATATATAAATGTATATAGAATGGAGAATACAAACCAGAAAATGGCAGGATAGACAGACTTGGCAGAGGTGGGCAGACACAGATTGCCAGACTCAGAACAGGCCATTGCAGACACAAGACCCACCTTACCTCCACAGAATGGGTCTCAGAGACACCACCACGTGCGACTGTGGAGCACCCAAGCAAATACCAGAACATATGCAGGACTGTCCTACTTATACAGACCAAAGCGAGGCAGTTTAGGTAAGGGTAGCGAGACCATATTCGAAAAGCTGTGGGGGGACCAGCGAAGACCTGAAACGGGCATTCTCCTTCGTGAACCTCGCAGAGCCAGCAGCACAGCATCAGTTGATCGATGAAGAAGAAGAATTCGAAGAAGAAGAAGAAGAAGAAGAAGAAACAACAGAATGTTAAGAGAAACAACACTAAAAGCTGAAGGACAGCATCAAGAGATGGACATGAACACTCCTGTCAGACTGAACAATCAAAGAGGTGAAAGGTGAGACCAGGACACGTGATGTACTGCTGGTGGCTCACCTCACGAGAACACGTGACGTACCGCTGGTGGCCCACCTCACGAGTAGACGTTACGTACTGCTGGTGGCCCATCTCAAAACTAAATTTGCATTATCTAGAAAGAACATTCATGTACACTGAGCAGCTGAGTGCAGTTTTGTCCCAATGAAATGTTAATCAATTGTGTTCTACGAGATGTGTTCAAATAAAACCGGACCAAACTGCAACAAGTGATCATTCGTAGGATGCGCATGATCACGTCAGTTCTGGTGCAAAAGTACATACCAGCCGTCAAGTTTGCAAAATTTAATTATTCTCTGACTCATAGTTTTCCCAGCAAACCTTTGAAAACATGGTGGGTGTGATACGGAATCGTCCAGAGTTAATCAGCGAGCAGTGATTCTGTTTCTAGCAACTGACGACTGTTGACCAGTTAAGATTCATCACAGAATGTAGGCAGTGTATAGTGACAAAGTGTATCGAAGACAACAGTGAAGAACCGGTAACGATGTTTAAAGAAGGACCTGAGTTAACGCAAGAATGTGCTCCTGACCTGGTCTCATGAGATCTTTCGTTAACTCACGTCCTTCTTTACTGTTGTCTTTGACACACTTATGTGCATGGTACGGATGTTCACTTGTTGCAGTTTGGTCCGATTTCATTTGAACACGCCTCGTATTTGAACAAAACGACGCTTAAATTTATTTAGCACTTTGTAAATTATTTTACAAGCCACGGTACTGGAAGCCTTGAGTATTTTGTAAACTTTGCACTATGAAGTGCTCAAAAGGGAGGATTTCTCAAACATCTGAACTATTTTGCAGATCGTCTAGGTTCGGAGGGCTGGGCGTGTTGCTCGCATGTCCGACCATGCTCTTCGTAAGTATTACCTTTATGGAGCACTCAAGACGGGGACGTGTTCATCTGATGGGCAGAACAAAGATTATATAAATTCGTTGGAAATCTCAATGGAAGCCTCTTTTTGGTTACTTGCGTCGGACTGCTCATTCTCATCATCACTAGCTCTTTCCGTCTTGTCAGACGATAGTAATTGTGCTTGTCTCTTTCCGTCTTGTCAGACGATAGTAATTGTGCTTGTAATTGTGCTTTGAAAAGTTATACAACTACATTCCATGAAGGTAACGAATTTGATTCGTCAGACCAATCCGGGCAGAGAAGCATCTTCCACTGTGTGTGCAAGAAAAAGCAGGATCGTTTGCGGCATTGCATGGTGTGGCGTGTCTTCTCAAACTCTGAAACTTTAGCCTATCAGCAATAAGTATCTGCTTTATCTGTATTCCATGCTTAATTATGACCCTCCATGTAACACGATCCATGGCGTCCTGTTCCCATTATTCCAAATCGATGCCTGCATCATTCATATCCCGCTTGGATACATCCTTGTACCAAAGTAGTGGCCGGCCCCGAGACCTTTTCCCCTACTGCAATCAGACAAGGTGCACGGCTGCTGAGGAGAAAATCTCTAATGCACCGAGAGAGAAGAGAGCCAACCGAGAAGTGGCCAGGCAGGATGTCCCAGCTACTAACGCCATCCACGTGCGCCCCTCGTGCGGGATGATGTGTAGACCCAGGATATTGCTGCACAGCAGTAGGTTCATCAATATCCTGAGTGTGGTGCCGAAGCTGGACCGTGGTCCTCCAAGAGGTTGTGTTATACGTAGTTTCATCTGCGTGTCACTCACTACTACGGGGATCATGACGATCTCCAACCTCATCAGCCAGACTGACATGAAACAGACTGGTTGCAATGAAAACTGCGTGGAAGTGAGTTTGGTGTCTTAACCATTACATTTACACACTACAGAGACTCCTTAACAGTGTCTCTGAGAAGCTTCAATATTCATGTCGCCTCCTGGGAGATGCTTTCACAAAACCGTACCACTTGAGGCTGCTAGTATCACCGATGGTGCTCAGATCGCAGAGAATACAGCTGTCAAGAATCAAGAATGCTCTGGGAAAGCTCGTTGCCCAAAAATGCAAAATGCACAGGGATTTAACAGCTGGCTGGGTGCCCTAAATGGGACAGGGTATGCCGTTCCAGGATTTGCCTTTACAGTCATAGCAGAACACGTTTCACAGCAATAGTCTGATGATGTCGCTATCTTCACTTCCGATGGGCAACTACTATTATTGTTTTACCCGACCAAGACTAACATGTCTGACCAAGACTAACATGTCTGACCAAGACTAACATGTCTGACCAAGACTAACATGTCTGACCAAGACTAACATGTCTGACCAAGACTAACATGTCTGACCAATATACTTCGCCTAACAAGAGGTTAGTCTCCTCTACCCTGAAATTCTGAACAATTCAAACATGTTGAGCATCCCTACTGAATGTTGAGCATCCCTACTGAATGTTGAGCATCTCTACTGAATGTTGAACATCCCTACTGAATTACTGGACAACTTTAGCGGCTGTTGTTGCGGGACCCAATATCTCTTCCAACGGACTATGTCTTGGAACACGCTGGACCAATGGATTATGTCGTCCATCTGTGGCTTCGTACATTTTGTTGCGAGAGGCAAAGGAGTCGAACCAACGTGTTGGTGGTCGTCCCGGTGGTCGTTTCTTATCTCTAGGGTACCACATTGCTGACGCTGTGCTCCAACGATCGTCCGTTTTTCGCAGTAAGTGCACCGCCTCCCCCCCCCCCCCCCCCCCCGCCCTCCCTGCAATTTTTGATCTTGTCTGCATAAATAACTGCATCTTCCACCAGGGACAATTGATGTATGTCCGAGTTCTGAAGACTTTTTGTGCGCTGGCTATGCAGCGTGAGGCCGACCACGTATCAGTCGAGTTTGGACTATATCTCTATTGTGAGTTTCCATGTTTCCGCTGCATAGCATATTGCATGCACTACTGTGTAAAACATGAGCATCCATACGCTTCTCCAGCAAGCCTTGATAAGACGAACAACATTTTATTCGTCTATTATATGAAGACATCCTCAAGCAGATGCAAGGCGATGAGAACATAGCATGCAGGAGCTCACCAGGAAGGTAAAAAGCGCTGCACAGACGCATTAAAAATATATCTGAAGAGCTTCAATATTGATGCCACACAGGGTGCTCAAACTTCACCGTCAAGGCTCAGAGTAAGCGAGACTCTTGAGAGAACAGAGCACACTACGACACTACAGTTGATTTATCATTTGTTTATACCGGATGCGGTAAAGTCAGCCCTGTCATGACTGGACGTTTCAGTCATATGAGATCACATCTCACAGCACAAATATGACCCTGTTGCCATCATTGCTTGCGATGGGCAACTATAAAATGCTGTGTGGTCTCGAGGTAAGACGTCGGCCTCGGGTGCTGGGAGTCGCTGGTTCAAATCATGGTGGAGACCAGGCATTTTTTCACGAAGACTTTCTGATATTTTCCAGATCTCTGTGTAGTAGAGATCGCATGCCAATGTTCAGTGTCGCGCACGTTAAAAATCCCTCGACAGAAATCGAAAACAGTAGGCTTAACGGTGGCTGCCAGAACAAAATTTAAAATTAAGTTAAAAATCTAGCCAATCTATTACAGGATTCTCGCCGTTGATCCAGACTTCGTGCATTGTGCTGAGATTCTCCAAAAACATGGAGAAGAAATGAGTCCTTGTGGGTTAAACCCTGTTCAATGGCGTTAATTCTTAGACTAAACTGTGAAAGGCATCATCACATTTGAAGAAGTTATTTAACATTGAATATCAAGTCATTAATACATAATTGATTGGCTTTTACAGCCATAGCAGACATTGTCGAAATACAAGAGACAGAGCTGTACAAAACTTATAGGGCGCCACGCGCATGGTCTATAGCGACTGAGACACCTATGCTAATACATAACTACTACCAAATTGTACTTACCATCGATATCGATCTCCCGTAACATCAGATTCAGTTCATCCACAGAAGGAAACTGTCCCAGATTGCGCATGACCGTTCCAAGTTCTTCCGTCGAGATGGATCCGTCGCCATCTTTGTCAAACAGCCGGAACGCCTCTCTAAGCTCTGGGGATAGAAGTGGATCTCTACCCTTCTTAACCGATGGAGAATGAGGACAAGGCGGAGCCAAGAGCAAGGCGGGAGGAATATACTTAGCCATGTGTTAGTTGTATATAGTACCACACAGCTATACTACCACCACGATGTTGCGTGATTTTCTATAAAGTTCAACTTTCCTTTTGGGCCCCAAAGCTGGAAGTTTTAAACCACCAAATTAAATTTAAGCATATGAAAGCACATTACACTTTTTTTTTAAAATTCGCTATCAAGACTGTCTTGAGAACCGCTAAAAAGTGTGTTTCCATGAAAAGTGGCCAAACTAGCAAAGCCATAGAATTGTTAAGCAAATATAAACGTATTAACATAACCACTTTAAAACATCTTCCATTTATAGAATATGATTTTGAAACATGCGATGTCTGTAGTGAAGTCTTCTGTGTGAAGTATCACCGTGAATGACAATCCTGTTGGAACCGCAGCATTCGTCTACCTAGGTAGCAGACAATCCTTTGACACACGCAGCAGTCGCGATATGTCTCGTAAAATGGACCTGACGGCTTGATCCATGTACATTCTACATATAGTGTGGTCCCAAGAAAAGCTTTCACTGGAGACCGGGCTCTGTATCTACACATTCTATGTTATCCACATCCTTCTGGACGGCTTTGATGTTATCCACATTCTTCTGGACGGCTCTGAGACCAGGACATTGCTGGAGCCGGACCGGCAGCGTCTTGAGACCTTCCACCTGCGTAACCAGAGGCGCATCCTCTGGATCCTCTGGCACCTCTCACCTTATGACTAGGGATGCCTAGTTGACAGCCTTATCAGAAGGTCGCTGAAACATTTCGCGATGCCCTCTTTGATGACTCGCCTTAAGTGATCCAAACAAAAAGTGAGCAAAGAGGAAAATTAACACTGTAGCCTGCTAGGCATGTCGTAAAAGGCTATTTAGAAGAGTCTACCACATCGGAAAAAAAACTTCACTAAGACTTTAATACACGAGTATATTAGCAGATCAATGTTCCATAACTTGCTGTGTATTTGTTGAACGACTGTGTTCCACATAGAGCTGAAAACTTTTTGATTGATTTAAAGCAAATGGCAGCAAGTACATCTGGGGCCTTTACAGGAAGCCTGTACCGACGCTTTTGTAGAGGAGATATCAATATGGCTATTCGGCTGGAGATGGCATGCCTGGCAGGTTTCGTTCATACCTCGCTCTGGTGTTTGTGTTTTTGTCGGATGCTCACTAGCCTCAAAACAGACTAAAATGAACCCAGTTGGTGACTAGCATTCACGCCCGTGTTGTGTGGAAGCCTCGTGAGCGCAGGTAGTCTCATTTGTCGCACCATTAGGATCTTTTCAGTTTCACTAAGTCAACAATGCTCTCATCGAGGGAAGGTCTACCTGGCGGCACGAGCCTTGGATGACAATAGCCAGGAGTTCAGTTGGTTGGTTGGTTGGTTGGGGTTGGCTGGTTGGCTGGTTGGGGTTGGTTGGTTGGTTGGTTGCTAATGCCCACAATGGGTTGGTAACCTTTTTGTGCCCCCTGAAAACGCAAAATGCAGCAGCTGATGAAGTGGACCGGGGTCTTCCAGGCGGTTGTGCAATGCTTGGCTTCATCTGCGTGTCACTCACTACTTCGGGGATTATATCGTACCTCACCTCGTTAGCCAGACTGTGTTTCCAGGACGACCAATGAGGAGGTCAGGTGAGGGTCTTGGCTATCAGTTTGATCAGTTTGTTTTGTCTGACCAGACGTTAGCCTCATCGCCCCTAAGGAGGTCAGTTCACTTAAGAAATACTCAAGGATCTCCCTCCTCGAACTGATGACGCTCATCTACACCCCCACCCCTTGCCCTCGCCCCAACCACTGAAGGTGTCACGTAAACTTTTCTTACTCTGTATTCTCAGAAGCATTACGCTGATCCAAGAAAGTACAAAACCCATAGGTCGAAGAATAGAAAGTCGGATACAAACACCGATATTCTCCGCATACACATACCTATCGCGGCCCCCGTTCCAGGACAGCGGAGTACTCGACTCCACTCAAGAAATCCGCACGGACCTCCATCGAAACACTGGCCATGAAACCACAATACGTCAAGGTTTCACAGTTTGCAGATTCCCCATCAGCTGTAGATCAGGTCAGGCAACAAGCTGCAACACGTAGCAATGGCAGTGGTCGATCGACGCAACAGAGAAGATTATTACTATCATTAGCACTATATCAATATAAATGCTTTTACATAATGAGTTTGCTAGTCCCCTGTACAATCCTCTTCAAAACATGTTACGATATGCTTGACACATTGCAGTAGTTCTAACCGTTTCAACCAGAATACCTCTTGAACTTCTTTTCTGTAAATCTAGATATACGCACTGACCGAGGCCAAAATCTTGAAGCGAGTAGCCGCAAGAGGCACCCACATAAACATTACAAATATCAAATGCAAAAGAAAATAGGAGATGGATGCTTATGTATGGCACAGAAAGAGAGAACGATTGGTAAGGTGACCATAGTCGAAATTATAAACAAAGAAGAAGAAGTTATTCAAATTGGAGATAAAATGACAGACTGCTATCGAGCCATGATCACACAGGGGAGAGAACACAGAGACTGGGGGTCATAGGAAAGCGGACGTCAAGGTTTAACAACTAATAAGTGAAAATGCCAAGGACTCTTATGCTGTAATACGTAACGATTGATCTGTCTTTTATTTTTCCGCTTGTTTCCTGCTTGTGCCTTTCAGTGTCAGGTTATGAAGAGGTTTCTTGATCGGGCCCTAGTATTGTGCTTCGTACACATGGAGCTTTACTGCTTCTGTTATTTCTGCTATCCATCTTTTGCGTAGTAGGCCTTTGGTTTTGTATCCATTGTATCCGTATAGTATTGCATTCTGGTGAATACTATCTGGTGTCTGACGCGTCACGTGGTCGAACCATTTGGTTTGTTGTCTCTTGATGAGGTCTAGCACTGGTGTTGTACCTACTTGTTTCCTAATATCTTCGTTTGTGATTATATCCACTCTGGTTACTCCACGCATTCTGAGTAGGCATTTCATCTCTGTTGTTACAATGTTTCTTGTATCTTGTCAATGTCCAATGCTGGCACTGATAGCACAATGTATGTAGGAATATTGTGCGTAGCTTTCTTTTCGTATCCATTGTTCCGTGTTTACATTGTAATATCAGGGACACTTGCCCAATGATTCGACTTGTGTTATTACTTCTGTGTTGCATTTCCGTGTCTCCATTGCCATCTGCTGAGATGATGTTACCAAGGCACGTGAAGTTTTTCACCTATTTTACTTGATGGCTCTGTGCTACGCGATCAGAAAGGCGGTTGGAACTTCTCTCCTATTGAGAGGCAGAATTGTTGCTGAGAGCAACGGTGCACATTTGACAACAACGTCCAGTATCAAAATGGAAATTGAGGCAGTGATTCCGGCTCTGAGGTGGCAAAATTGGACCTTTTAATGAGGGCCGTAATCGTTCCTAAGTCACAATCCTACCTTCGGAATGTCTGGGATTTACGCTGCGGTTCTGGCATTTAGGGCGCCTGCGGTGGGGATATTTGCAATAAAAATAAATGGCAAGTTCAGAAGTTGATGAATGACCACCTATTGGATGAAGACACTGCAGAGATTGAACCAGCAATGCATAGACTGCAGTGTTTTGAAATCATGAACGGGTCCAACAGATAAGGGCGTCTGAGAAGGCAAGGCAGGATTGTGTACAACCAGCGAGCTACAGAAACAATCAGTATTTACACTCTTCGGTATTTTATGAGAGGGGATTAGCACCTATGGTTCTGAAATGGAGTGTAGTGACATCGATTTATCTTACCATAACATAACATAACACAACATAACATAACATAATAAATTATGTCACGGTGAGGGAGATTAACGTCTGGTCAGGCTAAACATACGGGCCACGACCATCACCTCCACTTCCTCACAGCCAACCCTGGAAACGGGCGGTTTTCATGGCAGACAGGTTAACGAAGTGAGGGATCGACGTGATCCCCTTGGTAGTGAGCGATACTTAAATGACGCCAAGCACAGCGCAACCGCCTGGAGGACCCCGGTCTACTTCATCAGCTCGCTCGGGATGTGAGGAAAGCTGCTGCAACCCGCCACTTAACGTCCTTGTCTGGCCACACAGAACAGTAAACTTACTCATTATGTTCATTCGAAACAACAACCTCATCGTCCCGACAATGTGAAAGTGTGAAGGCGTATGGTCAAGGTGTTTGTGAGCTCGGTGACAAACCCAAGGCTTTTAGTTCTTAATCTTAGCCGACCTGTACTTCTACAGGAGCGGACACCCCTATGGAACTCAGAGCTCTGGGCGTGAGCTAGATGCAGTTAAACTCAAGCAGATTATTACTCTGCTGTATTGGGACAAGCATCGCGGAGGGTGGTTAAACGGTGTGTGAAACCATCTTAATAGACTCAAACACTACTGCAAAGTAGACCCGCAGCCGGTTAGACGCCATCTATGCTGTTCGTAAAAATTCACCTTACCGTGACGGTGTTATGCCATGTCACACAGTCAGTCGCCTCTTACGACATGCTCTGTGGCGCAGTGGTCCTATTCTTGTCCTTGTCATACACAAAGATCCTGGCGGACAACTCGCAAAAATCCCGATAGTAAATATGAAATTATGTATACCAATAAAAGCTGCACATAAAAACATGAACAATTCAAAAATTCGTTTTAAAAACATATTTGAAAAATTGAATGAAAATATTTAAACAATTATCACAACAATAAGATATGCGAATCAAAGAATGTTGTAAGGTAGTGATAAGTGATACAGAGAAGACAAACAATGTGTATTGTGCTGAAACATGGACCCAAACAATGGATAATTAGAGGGGTTAAAAAGCTAGAACGAAACAAAATGCGGATATTTAAAATAATGCTGAACGTATCAAGAAAAATAGATATAAACAATTTTAAGAGGGAAACAGTGTTTGAGAATTTTAAAAAGTAAACAAAATTTAGCAAAATAAACTTTAAAAAATTGTAAATGCGCTAAAAGTTGTAGCAAAAATACTGAACAACTTCGTGAGTTAAAAGACAAAAATTCACTGAGGAATCAACAGTGTCTACACTCTTCGCCATTTACTTAGACGACTATGCACCTATAGGTCTGTCCGGAGTGCAATGATGTATATTTTTAACATAACTGAATGAGTGGCTGCATTAAATATGAAAAGTTGCCGGGAGATGAGGAAGTGGCCTCAGCATGCCACAAACGTAAGAAATATTGGAATGATGTCAATTGATCACACGTAGTGCCATTCAGCCGGCGTCCAGACCAGGATAAACGGATGGAAGAAATCACAAAAAAAGAACGAAATAACAAGTCCAGGCGGAAAACAACACCACGTTTCCGTGAACACAAGTGTAAGTCGTCGACTAGTGTGAATTCCAGGCAAATCCGTGGTCTAACGGCATCCATAATGATCCAAAACAGTAGAGAAATGTAGACTCACAGCCAGTTATGGCGCCATCTTTGCCAGATTTGTTCATTCATAATAACAATAATAACAATAGCAACAAATGTACACCCCAGAATGCACAAAGGTGAAGCACAGTTAGATCCCTTTCCGTCAAGTGTTCTTGTCCGCCACGTTTTAAAAAATAACGTCTGCACGTGGGCCAGTTCTCTGGTCGCTGAAGAGATGTGATAACCTAACTTAACTTATCGTCTTTATACTTTAGAAGACTCTACAGAGTCAGTATACAACCAGTATTTTGGAGGGTGTTTTGTCACCGATGTGCCAGTCCATCTTAATGGACTCAAAAACTAGAGCTAAGTAGACCCGCAGCCAGTTAGGCGCCATCTATAGCTGCTCTTAACAAACCACCTGGGGAAAGGTACAAATAACTTGAGTAGATTTTTAACTTGAATTTTGTCTGGGCAGCGGCCGTTAAGCCTTTCTCTTTTCGATTTCCAACTGCCAAGGAATTTTTAACGTGCTCGACACTGAACACGGGAGTCCGATCTCATTACCCAGAGATCCGGGGAATCTCACTCAGAAGATCTACGTGAACAAAATCCCGATCATCACCGTGATTCGAACCCTCGACCTCTGGCACCCGAAGCGTACATCAAACCGCGAGACCAATAAGCCCCCTAAAATCTTCCAAGCAGCATTGTATGGAGACTCGTCTGCGTAGATCGGAGCTCGATAAGAAAATGGTTTAGGAAATAAGAGTTTTGGAGGTTATTTTCTGTGCTGCTTGCCCGAACATAATAATGGCTGTCCATCGCAAGCAACATTCAACTATTGCTAGGAGATGAGTTCTCTTAAGTTTGTAAGGACCAATCCTGTCAGCACATCCTGCCACATTCAATGCACACACATGGTGAGCCGGTTATAGAATCGTATTGTTTATTTTCTTTTTTCGGGCATCTCGCTTTTGCTGTCGACCACCAATAAGAAATAGAAAATTAAAATCGCCAATACAGCAATTCACCACAAAAAAACACAACAATAAAAAAAATTACATTCCTATAGTTACAATTCTCGCCCTATTACTTTTCTCTCTGACCATCAGTACAGCTTTCAATACCATCAGCTCACTCTGCCGTAACAAAAATTAAGAAAGACCACATGTAGTTTGCATGACATCGCCTCTTTGCAGAGGAAGAGTCCAAACTGAGCATAGACCTAGGTTCTCGGCCATAGCCGAGCACCGCCGTGTCATTCATTACCTGCCAGAAAACGTCTGAGGTGTCTAAAACTGCATCTAGACTATATATGGACAGATCATGCTGGAGTATTACATCGAATTATCCAAGTCGGCTGACCCACCATCCATTCTAGACCAATTCCCCCCCCCCCCCTCTTCCCCTTTCCCTTTCAAAACTTCCCATACTCAGAAATCCGTCACGTCCTTGGCCTGCCAGATAGAAAATCAACTGGAGAAGATAAGATGACTGTAGATGACCTCAAAGTCTGTGGACTACCACTTGATCTAGCTTTAGCTAAACGCTATACAATCTGTCTCCACACTTGAAGAATACCTACAGCGTGGCGTAACTCCAAAATGATACTCCTACGTTGAAAAAAAGATAAAATGAAGATTCTGGAAGCTATTGTCAAAATACGCTTCCTCTAGTCATCTACAAACTCTGACTAAATGTATACCCGCTAGGATTTATCACCCTCTCCAGACCGTATGACCAATCGAACAGGCTGGTTTTCGATGCTTCTTCAGCACAATGGACCACATCTCAACCTGCTGTCGCCTAATTTAAACAGCCCGAGAGTACCCACCTTAATCTTCGCCTTCACAGACTGACACTCTGGACCAAGACATTCATCCTAGATCTGTCAGAATCCTCGCTAAGTGCTGTTCGGAGTGTATGACAACCTCCCACCCCTTGCAAAGACCAGTAATAGTATCTGTCAAGAAAGGTGTTCGCCAGGTGTAACCTATCTCACCAAGCCTCTGTTGTTGATGCCTAAAATTCATGATCAGTCAATATGGCTGGACCCTCGTGACCTCAACATCAATGGCAAGAGCTCATCACAAAGAATTCATCATAGAAATAGCCTAAGACGTCTACTAGATGGTAGCTATGTGAGGCGAGAAACCTAATCGCCATCAATCATATAGACTGGCGCAGCACTATTGAGACACGAGGCATCAATGAAGTTATACAGAGACGATTGGCAAGTCGGCTCACATCAACCCTTCTTCAACCCCAGTGATATGGGGAGACCATTTCCTTGTACTAAACGTGACAGACAATTCCGGGTCCCAATTGGCTTATTTAGCCATCTTCGATTTCATGTGAATAATGAATGTTGACAAAGTGGTCCTCATCGATTACAATGGACGAACAACAACAACAGCAAGGCTATGTTTGAAAAAGTATGGAGAAATACGGGGCTCAAGATAAATGTCGTTTGTAACGTTTCGCTACCAATGACCCAGCCATCCTCGATGGCGATAATCTGGAGGACGTAGAGAAGTATAACTACCTGAGACACCTACCTGAACACAACCTAAGCCCAGTACTGACAAGACGTCGTCAAGCGGGCTTGGCGGATTTATCGTTTATAAAAGACGGCACTGGCCCATACCCACGACCAGAGTAAGCGTGCCTCCCTCTTCAATTTCCGAATACTCCATGCAATGTGTTACGCCGCAGAAGCGTGGTCACTTACAATAAGAAATGGGGTCGAAACTCAGAGTGACCCAAGCTTTCATCGGGAGACGCATGATCGACCTCCCTCTCCACATCAAACGTCTTCCCAGCACCGAGGTACCGCCAATGCCTTCCCAGCACCGAGGTACCGCAAATGTCTTCCCAGTACCGAGGTACCGCAAATGCCTTCCCAGTACCGAGGTACCGCAAATGCCTTCCCAGCACCGAGGTACCGCAAATGTCTTCCCAGTACCGAGGTACCGCAAATGTCTTCCCAGCACCGAGGTACCGCAAATGTCTTTCGTGAAGATTGCAGTTACCCATGCAGTCAAGGTGCAAGCTAAGTTGGACTGGTGACGTGCGTTAGAGCACTGATGACGTTGGAGCACTGATGACCGTTGGAGCACTGATGACCGTTGGAGCACTGATGACCGTTGGAGCACAGCGACAGCAGTCTGGTACACTCGAGACAGAAGACGACCAGGGGGAAGGCCGCCTTTGCGGTGGGCAGACTCGCTCAAACTCAGAAACAATATGCACGATGCTACAAACTGGAAACTTACCACCCACTGGTGAGCTGTGATCCAAAACAGAGGCAATGGAACCAGAATTGGAACCCGCAGCGGCGAAACAACCTCTGAGGAACGGGTCACCCAGTGATCCAGTGATCCAGTAATATATTTATATATATATTAATTCTAATACGCAAAACGAATCTGAACAGTTGGGTAATGGGCTATACGGAATACTGGGAGAAGATTATCAAACATTAGGCCATCCCAAAATCTAAATAATTACACGATATTCTTTCAAAGAAGATATCAAAGTAACATTTTCCGACTTCGCACTCAACTCACATGGTTAACGGTGACCTGGGCAGAATCCAACTACAACATATTTCGGAATGCGGGCTGCGCACACGTCCCTAGGAAACTGTTGAAAACCATCTTTTTGATGGGGTTAGGAAAGATCAGACACATGTAACACTCTGTGTTGTACTAAACAACAGCTCACAAGCATTTGACGATACTATGGTATTGGGCCAAAGGGCCGAGACTTACATGCTGAAGATCATAAACAATCAACCAACCAAACATTCAACCAACCAACCAGCCAACCAATAAACTAACCATCTAAATAAAAATGTGCACAATTACCTTTTTTGATTTTTGGGACAATACTGACTACATCGCAATTGAACATCACATGCCTTTCTCCTGACTTCATAGTTTAGATACACGAGAATGATGCCTAAAAAATGACATGATTTAAGAAGATATTTGCAGACACAACATAGAGAGTTATGAACTGTGACCTCATGACCCAATTCAAAGTGCAGTGCGAATGCATACAGTGAGGGTCGAAGGGGAAGCGTTCAATAATTTGAAGAGGGTAAAGGAACGGTTCAGGAAGAGGAACAAATGACCGGATTGAAAGTTAGTGCGGGTAGGACGGAGAGGACATGAGATGTGAGGGAAAAAAGGTGTGCAAAGGAAGGCTTTAAAAATAAACAATCGTTTAATTATCCTTGGCGACGCTGGGTAGCCCTACTTGTTCGTCATGAAAGCACGTTGGCAATGATGGACAGCAAAGTTATTACAAATAATTCGGCAACGTAGGATGAATAAAAACAATTTAGACTTAATGAGAGAGACGATTAACGTCTGGTCAGGCACAACATACTGATCAGACATGTTGGTCAGGGTCAGGCAAAATATACAAGCCAATACCCTCACCTCGGCTTCCATGCAGCCCTCCCTGGACACGGGCTGTTGTCATGGCAGCCTGGCTAACGAGGTGAGAGATCGGCTTGATCCACGTAGTAGTGAGCCACACGTAGATGAAGCCAAGCATAGCACAATCGCCTTGAGGACTCCGGTCCATCTTCATCAGCACGCTCAAGATGTGAGGAAAGTTACTGCAACCCGCCACTTAACGTCCTTTTTTATGGCCCACACCAGATACATTTGAGAATGGTCTATCATCTGGCAAATGGAGTTTAATGTAGATAAATGTACAGTCATCCACATGGGTAGATCCAATAGGGAACATAATTACATAATGGAAGAGAACAATATTAGAATGATAGATAAGCAAAGGGACCTAGAGGCTATAATAGATCATACAGGTAAGGTGAGTGACCAAGTTCAGGTAGCAGTGAAAAAAGCAAATGCAATGTTAGGTATGATAAAAAGAAATATTAAACATAGGAGCAAGGAAGTGATGGTCAAACTGTATAAAGCATTAGTTAGACCTAGATTGGAGTACTGTGTACTGGTGTGGAGTCCTTATCATAGAGGGGATATAAACATGCTGGAAAGAATACAAAAAAGAGCAATAAAGCTGAAAGTTGGATTCCAGAATTACAGTTGTGAGGAAAGAGAAAAACCAGACTACATTATCTAGAAGATAGAAAAATTCGAGGTCACTTAATACAGGTATATAAGATGATCAGAAGAGTGGATAAATTAGACTACAACCATTTTTTTGTTTAATACAGCCACCCACAGGAACAAGAGGGCATAGCTACAAAGAGGGGTCCAGATTCGATTTTAGGAAAACATTTTTTTGTCAGAGGGTGGTGAATGCTTGGAATGCATTGCCACGAGAGGTAGGGGAGGCAGGTATAGTTAATGCATTTAAGAATAAATTGGATGCGCATAACTTACGCAAGGTAAACTTAGAGGAAGGTAAACTAAATGAAACTAGTTGTATACAGACTCTGCTGAGTCTTCTAAATCAGTATAAAGACGTTAAGTTAAGTTAGGACCTACTCATTGTGGGCATTCAACAACGGGCTATTAATTGTGCACCAACACTGCTTGACCGATGTGCACTATTAATTGTGCACCAAAACTGCTTGACCGATGTGCACTATTAATTGTGCACCAAAACTGCTTGACCGATGTGCACTATTAATTGTGCACCAATACTGCTTGACCGATGTGCACATATGCAGGCTCAGTTTTAAACAGTAATGTATTGTCAATTGATTTAATCACGATCTGCTCGGAAGCCGTAATATCCTTCTTGAGACACTCAACGGATTTCTCAGCACCGCTACTGAAATATCCAGTTTTAGACATTCAACAACGTTCATTCCTCAACAATAAATAAAAAAATGTACACAATTTTCTAGATTTGACTCAATTATAAAAACCTTTATGTCTTTGTTGACCGAGAAATGCCACATTTGTTATCAAATATTATGGATTGCTCTCACAATTAACTTTCACAAATTGTCAACATTCAGTACATAGACGTCACTTAGTAACACCTAGTCTCGGTGCGACATTTGAGATGTCACATGCAGTCAACTCAGCTGATTAACTTAGACCTTTAAGAATGAACGATCTCAGAATTTCTATAATCTTCAAATGTACACAGATCTTCTTCCTTTGTATCGTTATCTTCCTAACTTTAAAATTAAAACGCAAGTTTATGATGGTATCTTCAATGTACGTTTTTGATAGTATCTCAATGTAAGCGTTTGATTGTATCATCCTGTCACATTTATACTTGTTATTATAGAGGCATGGGTTGATGGACGAGAGACAGATTAGAGTGGAATATGAAGCATAAAAGGGGTGCGGGAAAGGGGAAATGTTTTAATGGTTAATTTGCCGTTGTTACTTTCACATTACATGGTTCTATTAGCGAGAATATTTTGTGTACAGGTATAAGTTACAAATATAAACATTATTATTATTATTATTATCATTTTCAACTAAAACGATCATTTACGCTTACTATATTTTATGGCTCACGCTCTGTGATATAACCAAAACGACTCTGAACGTGTTTGAAAAGCGCATATCTTGAATAAAGAATGAAGTTTAAAACCGTAACAAACAAAAACACCCAATTAACAATACACCTTTCCAACAGAAAACACACCTATCACATCACATTGTAACTAACACAGCAAAATGTATTCATCAATGCACAGAAATTGCCATATAACAGCAGCCTCTTTGATACGTCGGTATCTAAAACACATACATTATCATTCCAGAAATACTTTACACTCAACCATACGTATAATTGTACTGCGTCCGACAGAAAACAGAAGGAAGAAATCTATGAGACATCTCCCCGTTTCCCGCCTAATTCCCCCATAACTATCGACTTTCCTTCGCGGTCTTTGGTTTGTAGATGCGATATGGTAATCGAAGGGAGATAATGTTCTGGATATCAAATTGAGTGAGTGTATCCCGCCCAATTTCATCTTGCCCAGAGGCGATAATTATTTGTTCTTTTCTGGCTTTTTTGTTTTCTGGAGAAAACAAGTTGTTTACCTGTTCTTGCATTATTCTAGTTGTTGTTGAAAGTTGTTCGTGTTGTGTTCCCTTTTCTTCTTTCCTTGATGCTTCGTTGCAGTGGTTGTTCTTACATTCCAAAAGTACTTGAGAATGTTGACTGAGATCCTTCCTGTTGTAGTACAATGCAAAGCTCCACAGCAGGGTAACCACTAGAGGTATTGTTGATAACTATTTTATAAGATTGGCACTATGCTCCTTTGTACCTGTGGCACAGCCCTCGTGACAGTAGCACACATTTTGCAGACTTGCTTGTATACCGATAAAAGAAGTAGAATTTCTTCCCCTCTTCTTCTTCTTCTTCTTCTTCTTCTTCTTCTTCTTCTTCTTCTTTTTCTTCTTCTTCTTCTTCTTCTTCTTTTTCTTCTTCTTCCTCTTCCTCTTTTTCTTCTCCTTCTTCTTCGATCTCAATCTCCAGCTGCCAAGTCCTAAACAGGGTTTTACAAGTACTAAAATGTAATCCGGAGAACGAAATGCGTTGTATCGTAGTTTACAGCTTTACTGCGATATTTGCACCCTTCGGTCCGACACATTCGACTATAGCAAGCATTTTTGGAGTTCCGGGTTAGCGTTTCCTTTTCGATCCCTTCTCCTTAGCCAGTCTGCTCTGTTGCATTCTGTTATCCAGCATCACTGCGTGTAGATGCAGAACGATCTTGGCTGTGGTCCCGGGAACATCATTCTGGGCAACGAGGTAGGGACCTTCTTTTTTTCTTCCTCGTTCGTCTTCAGACAACGTATTCAATGCCTCTAACGAAGGCAACCGTCGACTTGAGGCTCGTTGCACTTTCGTGCAATTTCTCGTGGAAGGACACTGTCTGTTGGCAAATTCTACTTCAGGATCAAGATGCTGAGCAGCGCATGAGCTACAGCGGTCAGCGACCCATAGCTGACTGCTAGCGTCAGGGCCAGCGAACCAGAGCTGCCAAGACCCTTCTACACCTCCACGCGGTGATCCTGGATAACAGGCTGCGGCGGGGCAGACTGGCTAAGGAGAAGGGATCGAAGAGGGAATGCAAACCCGGTACTCAAAAAATGCTTGTTGAAGTCGGATGTGTTGACCGAAACGTGCAAATATCGCAATCAAGCTGTAAACTACAACGCATTCCGTTCTCTGGACTACATTCTGCTGCTTAAGCCCTTTCAGGGTTTGGTAGTGGGAGATTGAGAACGAACGAAGCCAAGTCATATATAATGTCGTCTAAGGTTTCCAAAGCAGGAGGTATAATGTTAGTTGAGAAGCTAAAATATATATTAGTAAAGACGATCACAACCCACAGAAACTCAAAGATGGCACTACTGTCTGTATATTCAAGCGCATGGGCACTCGTAAATTCTGTGATTTCCACAAGAGAATCACACGTCCTAATTATTGAAACCTTTTTTAACCATTTATCAAAGCATTGTGTGCTGCTCCTACTTCTAGAGATTCAGTGTCGTTTACAAGTAAGGAAGGCTACGTGATATTTGCATTCAAACAAGGAGTAATGCCAGGAACAGTAACGAGACGTATTCGCATTTCTCTATTCCTCAATGTGGTGTGCGTTGCTCTATGTTTTGTATTTTTGCGCCTGTCGGTGAAGTGCATCCGACTTTGACATGCATGTAAGGGTCTGCTTCCCCCTGTAATTACAAAGGGTTTCCTCCCCGGGGCAACGGCCGGGCTATGATTGGTGAGTGAACCCAGCACTTTCGGTTTATGAGCCGTGTCACTAAACCATTGGCCCACGCCGCTCCTAGACTTGTATTTGACCTTTCCTGATCGAACCAATGTCCTCTGACGCTATCAATATGGAACATTTTCTCGAAATTCGACTGCCTCAACAAATTCACCCCAGTTGTCCATAAGCTCAGATTAGGACATTCTTCTTCTTCTTCGTCTTCTTCTTCTTCTTCTTCCTCTTCTTCTTCTTCTTCTCCTTCTGCGTTCGATCTCAATCTCCCGCTACCAAGCCCTGAACAGGGCTTTGCAAGTGGCAGGATGTATTCTGGAAAACGTAATGCGTTGTGTCGCTCCTTTACTGTTTGACTGCGATATTTGCACATTTCGGTCCGACACATCCGCCTTCGGTAGTAGATTATGACATGATTTCTTGTGTACCGAGTTATGAAAACTTGTATAAACCTGATCAACTAATAAATGAAGTTAAAAAGAGAAGTTGCTACTCCCAACACACTTTAGCATTGCGTATGTATATTGATACGCAGTATTTACCTCGTATGTATATTGATACGCAGTATTTACCTCGTTTGGGATACTGCAGACACACTTCTGAAACCTTAAAGGCAACAGTGTTCCAGGAAAGTAAAGGTGTGAAGGTGTGTCGGTTGTGTCAACCTCTCTACCGCATACCTCCAAAGCATGGATCATGTATGAGAAGCAGACACGCCAGACAGCTGGATCGTTTAGCAAGGGCCAGCACAGCATTTGGTAGAATGCGCTCGATGGTGTGGGAACGTCGTGGCATTAGCGTCGAGACCAAACTCAAAGTCTACCGTGCAACCATCATTCCAACCCTACTATACGCTTGCGAAAGCTGGACTGTATACTGTGAACATGCAAGGAGGTTAAACCACTTCCATACAGGTTGCCTGAGGCGAATATTCCACATCCGATGGCAAGATCGTGTCACTGACATCGAGGTTCTCTCGAGGGTTAACATGCCTAGCATCCATGCACTGCTAGAAAAAGCACTACTAGGTGCGTTATTATGCCTGTACTCTATAAACTGGCGCTTTTTGTGTTGGGTAATAATGATATGCTCATGACTCGTCCTTAGTAACATTTTTGGCAAATACATCGCCTCTCTGTTCATTGTTCGTCTGAAGCTTCTGACACACCATCTGTTTACCATGTTTCATTTCCGGTATCAGCAAGCGAGGGACCCATCTCGCACAAACTTTCATATTAACAAGCAGGACATGTTCATTGTTCGTCTGAAGTTTCTGACACACCATCTGTTTACCATGTTTCATTCCGGTATCAGCAAGTGAGGGACCTCGCACCAACTTTCATATTAACAAGCAGGACATGCATACTGTGATTGGTTTGATCAATCAAAATTATTGTAGCCATATCTTTCTTCTTGACACTCCAATTGACACGAATTAGTTCGTCGGCTTTTAATTGTGATTGGGCGTCGATTGTGAGCTTTGTCATGCTGGATTATCGCCTTGTACAGCCCGTGCCCATCTCTTGACAGTACTGAAATTCACACAGGCTTCATCATGTGCCGCTATCATTCTTCGATGCATGACGACAGGCACACAACCTTCTGCTGTCAACTATAGCTCGGTGCCTCAACAGTATTTCTGTGAAGGTCGCCATTTTTCTGACTGTTGTGCGCATGCGTCGCGAATACCACTAGATGCCCCTATGGTCACTTCCTTAGAGATTATTTTTACATAGGTGTTACATGGCTCTGAGCATTGTTGTCGTGGTTACGGTGCTGACGGCAACACTATTCCAATCGCCCTCGTAGGTAAATATCAGTTCAGTTCAAGTATAAGGAGACAGTTGCTGATCTACGATTGGACAAGACATGGTCAATTTCATGACGATGAAGTCCGCTGGGTCCTATATGTGTGTACCTCTTGTGGATGGACTTCTGGAAAAAGCTTTTGCAATGAAACAGTCCATTTGGTTCAAAAAAGTGGCCAGTCTGTGACCTGTGTCCTTCCTTGCTTCTCCAGAGTGTGGTCCGACATAGGTTTCACCATGTTGGCGAGGCCCTATTCTGGCATTAAAGTCGCCGATAAAAATCATGTAATAACTGTGGCGTCGCTGGAGGACTTCGTGCAGGTTGTCAAAGAAATCAGCATGTTCTTGTTCGTCTTTGTCTGCTGTTGGGGCAAACTCTTGAATAATTGTAACAGTATGGGGTTTTGAGACAGTGATGTCCAAGAAAACCAGACGGTGGTCTACAAAGGTCATCTGATGAACAAGATGGTGATCTCCAAGAAAGCCAGATGGTGGTCTATAAAAGTCACCTGTTGGACGAGATGGACGATGCGGGGAACGACGAGGAAACCAACCTCCTCCTGATGTAAAGTTGGCCTTGCGGGCGCCGATGAAAATTTATTTTTCTCGATTGGTCTCTGAAATGCCAATGATGTACACATAACACCTGACAATTGTCAATTTCAAACTAGATTTTTATCTGTTTGAAAGTCAGTATGTGTGGCATGTTGATGTATTCCATCTTGACCATATTATTCTCTTCTTTATTTTTTTTCCACAACTTCCTTTTATAAATATATATAGACATAATTACACACACACGCTGTTAGACCTGAGCCAACAAGGGAGGAACTGGGCATGTTCTTATGATAACGTCTCACAAAGCAGCTGTGATTACGCCGAGCGTAGAGCAAGTGTCATCGGGGGGACATACCAACAAGTAAATATATTAAATACAAATATGTTGGAATAAGCGTTTATTTACACATAAAAATTAATTTTTAAAGGGGGTTAATCTGCAATGTGAAAACCATAGAGTTATTTCCCTCCTTAGTGTCTCTGGCAACTTTATTCTTGGGATTACTTTAGTTTTCTGTTTTTGTCGACTCACTTTCTACCGGGTTGTAGCCCAGTGTCGTCTCCCTTTCTACCGGATTGTAGCCCAGTGTCGTCTCACTTCTACCGGGCTCTAGCCCAGTGTCGAGTTATTGGAGGGGGTGGGGGGTCCCTGTCCCTGTAATCGAGAAGTAATGCACTCGTCTCTCAAAGCGATGAACAGAAACGGAGTGGGTTCAAGCCCCACAGGTTTCAAACGACCCCGGGTCTCAAAGACGGCTGGACCAGAGTGCTTGCAACCTGAAATACCTCAAGCGTTTTGACTTATGTCTTGTAACTGGCCCAGTGTAATTCGGGACGAGAGAGTGAAGTTGATGACCAGCGCAGCTGCTCTCTCATATAATCCAAATATAGCGCAAGTAAGACCATGAAGAAAATAACCATCCGATGGTTTCACCTTCATCGCTTGCGATGGGCAACTTTTCCGAATAAAAGAATGTATTTGTCTGTCACCTTCTGCCAACGTCTGACCGAAAGGCGCAAATATAGCAGTCAAGCTGTAAACTAGCGACACATCAAATTCATTTCTCTGGACTACATCCTGCAACTTGCAAAGAGCTGTTCAGGTCTTGGTAGCTGGAGATTGAGAACGAGGGCAGCAGAAGAAGAAAACGTCTGTCGCATCTCTCGTGGCCCGAGTAACATTTCGCCCCAGTTTACTGCAGGTCTCGTTGACGCTGTCTATCCACCTGTTCCTCGGTCTACCTCCTGCCTATCTTCCTAATGTTCTCCTGTAGAATGTGACATGAACAAGTAGGATCCTGTTACAGTCTGACAATGATGTTGGTGTTTCGTTGGTGAGTTTGCGTTCATGGTTGTCCTTTATTTCTTGAGGAAATAATCGCCGTCGATGTTTGGTAGAGGGCGCACTACTAGAGGCTGTACACAATGTTAGAGCTGTAGGTTACTGGGAAGTTGGTTCAAATATGAGAAATCAAAGTCGACGCCTACAACGGTAAAGTCAAGTTAAATTAAAGCTTAACAAAATAGAAACAGACGGATGGATTATCATGACGATAACGTGGATTTCTTCTCCGGGGAGGAAGTGTATTAGGAAATATTTTTTTTAGTCAGAGTGTGGTGAATGCTTGGAATGCATTGCCCCAGGAAGTAGTGGAGGCAAGGACAATTTAAAAATAGATGGATGTGCATAGCTTTTAGAGCAAGGAAATGTAAATGAACGGATGTTAATTAAAATTCTGCAGATCTTTCTAAACCAGAATAAAGACGTTAAGTTATGTTATCTTCATCATTATCATCTGGTCGAGTTAAATAACAGGAAGGGAGATTAAGATGCTGAGTAGCGCATAAGCTTCAGCGGTCAGCGACCCATAGCTGACTGCTAGCGTCAGGGCCAGCGAACCAGAGCTGACAAACCCTTCTACACCTCCAGGTGGTGGTCCTGGATAACATGCTGCAACAGAGCAGACTGGCTAAGGAGAAGGGATCGAAGAGGGAATGCTAACCCGGTACTCAATAAATGCTTGCTGAAGTCTGATGTGTTTGACCAAAAGGTGCAAATATCGCGGTCAAGCTGTAAACTACAACACAACGCATTCCGTTCTCTGGACTACATTCTGCTACTTAGACCCGTTTCAGGGTTTGCTAGCGGGAGATTGAGAACAAACGAAGCCAAGCCAAGCCTAATAACAGAAACGATTACTTGGCATGAATTTTGTTAAAACGTGTATTCCTCACAGAGCGGTCAATACGTCAGTAATTAAACAACCTCTTTAATTTCATAACCAAAGTATACAATTTTACAACAAAATGTATTGATAATTATACGAGGCGTGTTCAAAAAGTATCTGACATGTGGGTCGGGAAAATACAAAGACTCACCTGGAGGTTTGAAACCCTAATTCCATTTAAAGTACTCTCTTATGACTTCACAAAATTATCCCAGCGGTCCTTATGACTTCACACACTTCTCTCCTTGTGACTTCACAAAATTCTCCCAGCGGTCCTTATGACTTCACACACTTCTCTCCTTGTGACTTCACAAAATTCTCCCAGCGGTCCTTATGACTTCACACACTTCTCTCCTTATGACTTCACACACTTCTCTCCTTGTGACTTCACACACTTCTCTCCTTATGACTTCACACACTTCTCTCCTTGTGACTTCACGCACTTCTCTCCTTGGGACTTCACACATTTCTCTTAGCGGTCCTTGTGACTCCACACACTTCTCCTAACGGTCCTTGGGACTCCACACACTTCTCTTAGCGGTCCTTGTGACTTCACACACTTCTCTCAGCGGTCCTTGTGACTCCACACACTTCTCCTAGCGGTCCTTGGAACTCCACACACTTCTCCCAGCGATCCTTGTGACTCCACACACTTCTCCCAGCGGTCCTTGTGACTCCACACACTTCTCTCCTTGTGACTCCACATACTTCTCTCCTTGTGACTCCACACACTTCTCCCAGCGGTCCTGTCATTGTTGGAAGCATCTCAGGCAGGTCTCTATGGGTATAGAGTACAACTGGTCGTCGCATTCCGCATAATGTCTTCTCGTGAACCAAATCGAGTCCCTTTCAACGGATGTCCAGCTTGGGGATACAGCCACAAATCGCAAGGTGGCATGTCGGGAGAATACTGAACATGGCAAACCAGAGGAAGATTGTTTTTGGCCAAGAAAGTCTTAATTAGATGCGAAGGATATGGTAGTGCGCTGTCATGATGGTGCTGCCAAGTTCCTGTTGTCCCAAGGTCCGATCGTTTGGGTCGAGCAGCATCACGAAGACGCAGGATGACCTGCTGGTAGCACTCTTGGGTTATGTTTTGACCTTGTGGTGGGTACTCGTAATGCACAGTCCCACGGGAGTTACAAGAAGCGGTCATCATGACTGGCATTGCTGCAAACAGTGGTGAATGCAAACCCGACAGATGCTCACTACACTCAACACTGAAAGACTACCTGCATGCGAGTGACGCAATATGAGAGCGTGAAATAAAAACCCTCGCATGCGCATGAGGGTGCCCTATACATCCCTGCTGAAGGGCATTACTCAAGCTTCATTCATTTCCGCTCAAAAACGTAAAGTCGAATACTTTATGAACACACCTTGTATATGAAAATACCATGTTCAAGTTAGTGATATGGAGTTATATAATAAAAAGCAAGATGAAAATTAGAATTAAAAAAAGCATGCACAGATAATTAAAACATCTGGAAAGGCTAGTGTCAAATAATGTGATTAGTAAAATATGAGTAAAAAAGTGGCAGTTGATGTGAGAATGTATTTACTTACCGCGTAAATTATGGGCTTTGATTTTCTTTCCTTTAACTAGAGGTATGTCAGAGTTACATAGGCGGATTAGATTAGCTTGTGGGGCGGGGGGGGGGGGGGGGTGGGCGTAGGTAGGCACGGATTAAAGGATAAGCGAGTGGATGGACAGATAACATGCTTGGAGGAATGTATTAGTGCGTATATAGTGTTGGATTAGTGTATTGATTTTTAGATACATTGGCAGATTATATCATTGCTGTAGGTGATAATTGTATAAGGATGAAAAGGTGAATTGATGAATGGATGAATAGATAGACAGTCGTTCCGGCAACTAGTCGGATGAAAAGATTAGGTGATACACATTCTGTCAGTTCGATGGAGAAATGAATACCCAGGCGGGCAGGCAAGTAGACTGAAAAATAGTCAATCAGACAGAGACATTTACAGATGTAAAGTAGATATAGTGATAGAAAAACAAGACACGCATATTCTTAAGCAGACAGACAGACACACAACGAGACAGCCAGACAGGCAGGCAGACAGTCAGGCAGCCAGACACATAGGTAGACAAATAGACAGACAGATAGACAGATATATACTTATAGGTAGCTAGATAGATAGATATATAGATAGGTAGATAGGTAGATAGATAGATAGATAGATAGATAGATAGAAAGATAGATAGATAGGTAGATAGATAGATAGATAGATAGATAGATAGATAGATAGATAGATAGATAGATAGATAGATAGATAGATAGATAGATAGATAGATAGATAGATAGATAGATAGATATTCCCAAACTGAAAGGGACATAATGCAAATACAGGTAGAACATTATTTACACAGTTATTTCCCTGTGATATTTCGTGTTGGTTGCTGACCCTGCTAATTCAGACCTTGGACAGTGAGATCATCCATTGAATGTTTTGGACTAGCATACATCATCATCATGTAGCATCTCATGTGCAGAACGTCGCTCTCGTGATGGCTGATCTAATAGACACTTGATCCTGGCCAGTTACAACTGTCAACCACAGAGCCTATGTAAAGTCCCTTATCCAACTTCTCGGTCTGCCTCTGCCTTTAGTGCCAGGGGCAATACCTTCCAGTATCATTCTTTCTAGGCCATTGCGACGTTTGATGTGGCCGAAGTACGAGGCGTGTTCATATGAAACCGGACCAAACTGCAACAAGTGAACATACGTACGATGTGCATGATGACGTCACTTATGGTGTGAACAGCACATACCAACCGTCAAGTTTGCAAAATGTCATTATCGTCTGGCTCATAGTTTCTTCAGCAGACAGTTGAAAATGTGGCAGGTATAATACGGAATCCGTCCAGAGTTGATCACCGAAAGGTGACTGGGTTTCTAAGACCTGAAGGATGTCGACCAGTTAACATTCATCGCAGAATGCAGGCAGTGTATGGTGACAAAAAGTGTGTCGAAGACAACAGTGAAGAAGTTGGGCAACGATTGTTAAAGAAGGACGTGAGTTAACGAAAGATTTTCCGAGACCAGTTCAGGCGTATATTGTTGAGTTAACTCACGTTGTTCACACATAGACCATGTCGTAAAAGACGACTAACTGTGTCACATGGCAAATAAATCTCCATGGTCAGGTGGTTTGTTAAGAGCAGCATAGATTGCGCCTAACAGGCTGAGGGTCTACTTTGCTCTAGTGTTTGAGTTCATTAAGATGAACTCGCACATCAGTTAACCTTCCTCCATAGAGGAGTAATCAGTTGCTATAGGCTAGCACGCTAAGCAGGAAATTCTCCTCTTGGCAACATCCAGCCCACATCAGAGATGGGACCTGCACGGGGGCTTATAACCCTGTAAAAGTACAGGTCGACTAAGACTAAAACTCTCTGGTCCTGAGCTACATTTGGCCAGCAGGCCGATTTTATCGAGGCCCTTGTGATTCTACAGGATACCAATTTTTCCTCAGGGTTTACTCCCGAAGCCTTTCCAGTAAACAAGTACGCCACACGGCAGCTGAGGGCAATGACATATACCGTTATATGTCGCGACTTTCTCATAACCGCCAGAACTCGTCAGTAGGTGACCTTATTTCTTCTTCCTTTTCCTTGTCTTTGCAACTCTGATATCATGTATCCCTCATGATAATAGTGAAACCTCTCTCTATCAGCTCTGCTACAATTGTGCTGGTACGATAATGACGTAACAACATTCTTCTCTATAAAACGAGGGTATTTGAGCGTGATAGTTCGTCGATTACCACATAAACAAGGGTCAACTTGACCTGGGCAAATATAACAAGATTCACAGAAAACAACAACATACGTCACGACCAAAAAGTCTTCATTTGGGACATTGAACAGAACAAATGACAATTATAACTGATCTAAATGACAAAGATGAAGTCAAACAGGAAATTAAATTATTAACTATATAAATATGGACTTACAAGGTAAATATAAATATGAATACATTTAACGTGAATACCATAAAAATCAGCCATTTGATTTTCTTCATTTTTATGTTATTATTAGTTGACAAAATAATGCAAATTCGTACAGTTGTATACAATTAGCTAACTAAGATTTTAGTATTTCATTATGTGTTTAAAATGTTTTAAAAAAGTATATGTAATTGCACCAATACTTTTCGGAATATATTTATCATTCCTCTAGAAAGATGCCTTCAGTGACCAGGATGGTGGCCTATTCAATGCCTATAAGCTGAAAGCCAATACCAAAATATACAGGGTGCTGATCAGAGAATTGTTCTTTGCGAATGATGCTGCAATTACAACTCATTCAGATGATGAACTGCAAAGCTTGCTGTCTGCCATTTTCTGATGCCTGCTGTTTGGATTAACAATCAGCAAAAATTAATCACAAATTATTGTCCAGGATTCTGACAAGCCCCCTGTAGTCTCTCTGGATGATGAGGATCTAGAGATAGTACTTTACCTGGGATCCTCAGTCAATAAAAAACTATCCCCGGATCAATAGATCAATATCAGGATAAACAAGGCAGCATCAACAATGAGCACATTAACATAAAAGGGTATGGGAGAACAAGCAGTTCGCTGTTAAAACACAAACACTTTTGTTTACCAGGCAAGTGTCCTCGGCACCCTTCTTTGTGTCAGTGAGATGTGATCTACCTACATGCATCAGGAGAGGCGGCTAAACAGCTACCACATGAGATGCCTGCGCAGAGTCCTGGGAGGAGTGGCAAGATCAGATCACCAACGCAGAGATGTTGCAGAGAACAGGCACTGTCACAGTTATTGACATGCTTAGTATTCAAAGGCTCTGACGGCTAGGACACACTTGGAGAATATATGATGGCAGAATTTCAAAAGATCTATTTTACAGATAATTACAGTTGGGTAAAATGTCTTAGGGCCGACCAAAACTTCGGCACAAGGATGAATGCAAGTTGAATGATGCTGGTATCGATTTGGAATCCTGGGAACAGGATGCCATGGATGGGGTTACATGGAGGATACAGACAAAGGAGATACTGGTTGTGGATAGGCTAAGGATTCAGCGTTTGAGAAGACACGCCACACCATGCGATGCTGCAAACGGTCCTAACCTTCCTTGTACACTATGGCAGACGTTTCGTTGCTCGGATTGACCTTACGAGTCTCACTCATTATCGTCATGGACTACATCTTGTTTTCCAAAGCACAAATACTATCGTCTGACAAAACGGACACACTGACTGTTTATTTATGTTCAAACTGCCCACCTGTTGCTGAACCACAAGACCACACACATCTGCGTCATTGAGCGATTGCCGTGTTGCTAGTTATCTTCTTCAAGGGATTCATTTTAACTATTAGGCCCCAAATTACAGTCAACATGACTCAGGTCTAGTCTTTTCTTTGGCAACAGTTTTGGAGATACACAAGCAGGATTATCACATTTAAAAAATAAGAGAAAACGCTTCTTGAGCACAATAAGTAGAGTACAAACTTGTTGAACGATAAACGTAACTTACGGTGTGTGACAGGCAACAGCTACAGCTGTACGAATTTGCATGATATTTTGTCAGACAATAGTCAGTTTTATAATGCATCTATATGGGCTGGTTGTTATTTCCACATCAAGTGAGAGAAGAGATTTGGAGAGAGACAGAAGAAATAAGATAACTAATCGCCTTAGAACAGGAAACAACCGACTCCGCAGCCACATGTACACAAAAATGAAAATGGAAACTCAGTCGTGTGTACATGCGGACAGGCACCACAGACAGCAAAGCACATACTACAAAACTACCCCGAATATAATATACGAAGAAAATCTCATTGGCCCATAGAAACAACACTGGAAGAGAAACTTTATGGACCTGTGTGTGAACTACAATATACAGTGAAGTTTATACAAGAGACAACATTGCAGATAGAGACACAATTCTAAAGTGAACGAAAGAAGAAAAGGAATAAGATGGCAATATGAAGAACTGAGACGCTAGTCCGATCAGTCAGAACGTGATTTCATGGTCCGGCAAAATAGACTGACAAAGTCGTCTATCTCTCTTCTAGGAATCGTTCCCTGGAAACAGGCTGTTTCAAGACAGTCTGGCTGGCGAGAAATGGATTGTCATGATCAACGTAGCAGTGAGCTTCAACCATAACGCAACAGCCTGGAGGACCCTGTCTACCTTCATCAGTACGCTACAAAAAGGTAATCTTACACATCAATGGTAATTAATAACATCAACAACTTTAGTATGTGTGACAACCGTTGAGAGATGCTTGGTCGGAGTCACTCTCTGTAACCAACGTGTGCAAGGTATCCACAATTTTGATATAAGACGATTGTTCCTCGTGAAGGATGCGCTAATCCATGAAGACAAGGCAAAACATAGATGGGTAGGTCAAATGTTACGACGAAACGTTGGTCGATGGAGCGCAGCAGTCTGGTAGCCCCGAGGTAAGAAGAGACCGCGGGGAAGACATACAATGTGTTGGCCAGACTTCCTTGCTGTATGCTGCAAATCTGAAAAGCCTCTAGATCAGTACTTACCACGCACTGGCCTTCGGTGGCCCAAGACAGGGTCAGCTAGAGACGAAGTTGGAACCCGCAGCTACCCTGAGGTACGGATCATCAAGATCAAGATCAACTCTTTAGCGCAACTCCGTAGTTTCTGTTGAGCATGTTCTGTGTTCCTTCCACTTGAGACGAAAGTGCAGTAAACTACACTTTAATCTTAGTCAACACAATTCCGTTTTATCTTTCCAGGCTGAGACCAAAATTACAATCATATTTATTTTTTAATTACATTTGTTATTTACTACCAAGTGTCAACTTCAGATTACATACTGGATCATGATCTGTTAGTGACATCGAAAATGCGGGGAAATATACATGATATCTACTAATAAACATCCGACAAACACACGTCTTACAGTAATACCCACCTCTGATTTGTGTATCAGAATACTTGTTGAGAATTGTTGCCCCTTCAACCTGACAAGAACAGTAAATACAAGAGTTGTGGGACTTGTTTCAGAAGAGACATTTTTCAATCGGAAACAGTATTACATAAATTTTAAATTCTTAGAATTCATTCAAACTACGTGAACGAAATTTTATGTACAAGGAGTGCTTGGAATGTAAAGTCTGATATTCAAACAGATATGCTAATGTCTGTTGCGAGATAACCAAAGGCTTCGGTTTTACGTAGAATTCATCTTAAAACTTCCTATGACGTAATAGGCCTGGGGGATGGTAAAAATAATTTGGGTAGATTTTTCAATAGAATTTTATAAAATGATCAGGTTTATAGACTTTCATACACATACACTCTAGCATACGCGTCTTCGGGGTGGGGCTCTTCTATTGCACTTTGGTTGTGGTTGCCCACTAATATCGTTTTAGCTACCATATGTACATACAAATGCATACACGCATCCAAGCACTGGTTAATACGTCCTGAAATAGCCTAAAAGACTACGGTCAGGGGTGGAAAGAGCTGTGCCTCCAACAATAGAATGCAGAGAGGCAAACCTTTTAAAAACAATTACTAGAATTTATGAATTCTTTCCGAGCTGCAGTTAGGCCTACTCTTCTCGATTTCTAACTGCCAAAGGATTTTGTTAACGTGCTCTACACTGGCCACGGGAGTCCGATCTCACTACCCAGAGATCAGATACATTTCTCCAGAAGATCAACGTGAACAAAATCCGGTCTCCACCTTTATTCGAATCCGAGAGCTCTTGCACTCGAGGCGGACTCCTTACCTCGACACCACTGAGCCGTCTCCATTTTCTGTACACATGAAAACATGAAAGAAAGTTCTAGTTGAGTCTTCTTTCTCTTATTGTCAATAATCACTTCAGCCGGAGTATATACTCACAGCTACAGTTGTCTTCCGGCTGGAAGACTGGACCAACTTACGTTGCATGCGTTTTCAGAGGTGGCTTCAGTTGAAAATTCATGGTTGGCTGCTAGCCTCATTCACAACTCTTCTCTTCACCGTTTACGGCACGCGCGTGAACACTGGTTTAATTCTTCCACCATAAGACTAGCCCTATGTACTACTATCTTAAGGGGAGTATCTGGCATGTTGAAGGTTCCAGTGGTTCTATTCATGGTTTGCTTAATCCTTAGCTGAGAAAAATTCTAGACGTATGCGTATGTTTCGACCTGTATAGATCTTTATCTAGTAGATAAAAATTACAATGGTCGAAGTAAACTGCTACAGTAAGGCAAACGGTCGAAGTAAACTGCTACAGTAAGTCAAACGGTCGAAGTAAACTGCTACAGTAAGTCAAACGGTCGAAGTAAACTGCTACAGTAAGTCAAACGGTCGAAGTAAACTGCTACAGTAAGTCAAATGGTCGAAGTAAACTGCTACAGTAAGTCAAACGGTCGAAGTAAACTGCTACAGTAAGTCAAATGGTCGAAGTAAACTGCTACAGTAAGTCAAATGGTCGAAGTAAACTGCTACAGTAAGTCAAATGGTCGAAGTTAAACGGTCGCTACACACCTGCCACTGTGTTGTACCGCCATTTATTTTACTACAAACGTCTGAGGAAGATGTGTCTGATTCCAGCTCCTCGACAAGTTTTGGAGATTATTTCAGCCTATATCCCTACCAGAATTGTTCTGGTTCCCATACTTTGAGGCTGGTTTTATCTCAGAACCGTTGGCGAATGAAAGCCATAGCAGTGATAACGTGTTTGATCACAGTAAATTTTTAATTTGACTTCTTCAAACTCTTTTCACTACGAAAGTAGTCGTCATCATTATCATCGTCATCATCATCCTCATCACCATCCTCCTCACCATCATCATCACCACCATCATCATCAGCAACTTCATCATCATCATCAGCAGCACATCATCATCATAATCAGTCCCGTAACCTGAAAGGTCATTGTGGCACCAATACTGCAGATTGTTGGATCAGTTCCCGCCACTGCACTCGGTTGTGTGCCAGGGCGAGTTAACCTCGGTGGTATGATTGTCATTGTTGTGTATTGAAACGGCTGGCGCATTTCTGATTTTTTTCAATACTTTCTGCAATAAATGTGTGTTTTTGGGCCGTTTTGCACCTGGCGGAGCCCATCCCTCTCCAGGCACTGTGTCCCTCCACATTGTGATACTTGTATATGATCTCTCTGTTTAGTCAAGCATAGCGTCATAGGTTTACTCTGAAGGTTATGCCTTTCTGTTTTTTTTTTCGGCCTCATTTTCACTATGCCGTGTAACCCTTTTTTAAAAAAAAATTTTTGCTTAGATGTTTGCCTCACTAGTTTCTACTGACGGAGGCGCGCCATTTTCCACCCCAGACCGTAGTCCATTGGGCGATATCAGGACGCATAGACCAGTACTTGGATGCATATATGCATCTGTATGTACCTATGATAGGTTTGTGTGCCCTCAGAAGCTAGCCCAACCAAAGTGCAATGGAAGGGCTTTACCACGAGGGCGCGTGTGAAAGTTGTGCAAGGGTGTGACTGTAGGACAGAGTCAAATGAAACAGAGTGAGGTGAGAAGAGAGAGAGCGGGAAGAGTTGCCCCCAGGGTGAGCTCCTCCTCAGCAGCCACCTTAACCTTCCAAGCTTGATGTAAAAAACGATTGGCTATGTATGGCGCTAGCAATCCCGTAACATTAAACCCTTACCCGTAAAGAGGCTTCTTTTGATCGAGCCAACTGTAGCAGTAGGTTTGACTTCTCGTGGAGTCAGAACATGAATCACCATCAAGGCATTATCCATGTACCCTAGAGATATCACTTCCGTTAAGTTACCAACATGTTTTTTCCTATAATTTCCGTTTTGCAGTCGCTATGAAATAACAGTTATTTTTCACCGTTCGCGATCGAAGTCAACAGATTTGATTAAAATTGTCAGTTATTTTCGACTGCATCACACATAACCCGAGTCTGTTTTGTCTACTATGTCTTCTTCTTCTTCTTCTTTTTCTTCTTCTTCTTCTTCTTCTTCTTCTTCTTCGCTGTTTTTCTTGTTCTTCTTCCTTGATCTTCCTAGTCTTCTTATTTCTTCTTCTTCTTCCTTGTCTTGTTCTTCTTTCTGTTCCTCTTTCTTCGTTTTCTTCTTCTTCCTCTTCGTCATCTTCTTCTTCTTCTACTTCTTTCTCTTTTTGTTCTACTTCTTTCTCTTCTTGTTCTTCTTCTTCTTCTTCTTCTTGCTCTTCTTCTTCTTCTTCTTCTTCTTCTTCTTCTTCTTCTTCTTGCTCTTCTTCTTCTTCTTCTTCTTCTTCTTCTTCTTCTTCTTCTGTTTCCTTCTTAATTATCTTTCTGCTTCTTAGTTTCTCCTTCTTCTTCTTGTTGGTCTTCTTCTTCTCCGCTACATAGGCGCCGATTGTTGCATGTCGTTTAGATCTCTTGTCTGATTCCAATTAAGGCCAATCCCCAAATTTATGTCACCATTAACTGTTCTCGCGCTCATCTCTGGATATAATTTCTCAGCATATCGCACGATGCGTATTCAAATGACACCAGACCTAACTGTACCAAGTGAACATACGTACAATGCGCATGATTACAACAATTGTAGTGTAAACAACACATACCAAACGTCAGGTTTGCAACATTTTATTATCCTCCGTCTCATAGTTTCCTCAGCAGACCGTTGAAAACATGGCTGGTGTGATACGGAATCAGTCCAGAGTTGATTATCGAGCGTTGATTTGGTTTTAAACAGCTGAAGGATAGCGACCAGTTGACATTCATCGCAGAATGTAGGCATTGTATGGTAACAAAAGTGTGTCGAAGACAATAGTGAAGAACTGGAGAACAATTTTTAAAGAAGGACGTGAGTTATCGAGAGATCTTCCCAGACCAGGTCAGTCGTATATTGATGCGTCAGACGATGCATCCACAACATTGATGCAGCAATTTGGGTCATCCTATACTGCCTGCATTCTGCGATGAATGTCAACTTGTCGACATCCTTCAGCTGTTAGAAACCGAATCATCAACTTGTCGACATCCTTCAGCTGTTAGAAACCGAATCATCAACTTGTCGACATCCTTCAGCTGTTAGAAACCGAATCATCAACTTGTCGAAATCCTTCAGATGTTAGAAACCGAATCATCAACTTGTCGACATCCTTCAGCTATTAGAAATCGAATCATCAACTTGTCGACATCCTTCAGCTGTTAGAAACCGAATCATCAACTTGTCGACATCCTTCAGCTGTTAGAAACCGAATCATCAACTTGTCGAAATCCTTCAGATGTTAGAAACCGAATCATCAACTTGTCGACATCCTTCAGCTATTAGAAACCGAATCATCAACTTGTCGACATCCTTCAGCTGTTAGAAACCGAATCATCAAATTGTCGACATCCTTCAGCTGTTAGAAACCGAATCATCAACTTGTCGACATCCTTCAGCTGTTAGAAACCGAATCATCAACTTGTCGACATCCTTCAGCTGTTAGAAACCGAATCATCAACTTGTCGACATCCTTCAGCTGTTAGAAACCGAATCATCAACTTGTCGACATCCTTCAGCTGTTAGAAACCGAATCATCAACTTGTCGACATTCTTCAGCTGTTAGAAACCGAATCATCAACTTGTCGACATTCTTCAGCTGTTAGAAACCGAATCACTACTCGCTGATCAACTCTGGACGGAATCCGTATCACATCCGCCATGTTTTTTTAACGGTTTGCTGAGGAAACTATGAGTCTGAGGATATATAAATTTTGCAAACTTGACGGTTGGTATGTGCTGTTTACACCAGAAGTAACGTCATCATGCGCATCGTAAGTGTGTTCGCTTTGTGCAGTTATATCTGGTTTTATTTGAACACGCCTCGTAGTTCCTCCCATCCCTCCGTCATTGCATATAATCCTCCGTTAACTCCTGTGTCTGTATGTGCATCTATTAAACCTACACAAGTACCTCTTTCTTCATTCCTATCTTTCAGGTCGTCTCTCCATCCATTGCATCTGTCTGTTTGTTTATTCGTTCGTCCAACCATCTCTACTTCCGTCCCTATCTCAGCCTCTCTCTGTATATCCATGGGCCCATTCAATCATTGATCCATCCACCTATCCATTAATCCTTTCAATTATCCCCCCACCCCCACCCCCGATCATCAATCTGTCTGTCTGTCTGTCCATGCGTCTGTTAAAACCATCCGTCCATCCAACTATACACCCAATCATCAATCTGTCTGTCTGTCTGTCTGTGCGTCTGTTAAAACCATCCGTCCATCCAACTATACACCCAATCATCAATCTGTCTGTCTGTCTGTCTGTGCGTCTGTTAAAACCATCCGTCCATCCAACTATACACCCAATCATCAATCTGTCTGTCTGTCTGTCTGTCTGTCTGTCTGTGCGTCTGTTTATACCATCCGTCCATCCAACTATACACCCAACCGTCTATCTGTCTGTCTATTCACTAAGACCTCGTTTCATCCGTCTGCAAATCTGCCGTTCTCTCCCGCCATCCCTCCGCTCTTTGATCTATATTTCAGTCCGTACATCCATCAATCCACTTGTGTTTTATTCACCAATCCACCCCTTCTCTCACTTTATGTATCTGTTTGTCTATCGAATTATCCGCCAATGCACACATTCCTTCGTTCATCGATCTGCCTGCCTATCCATCAATCCACCGATCCATCCATCCATCTCCCATTCTTGCACCAATGCGTCGCTTCATCCATTTAAAATATATTTGTCTGTCTCCCCATCAACCTCTTCGTTAATCTGTATGTATGTATATCAATCCACCTATCCATCCATTCATCCATCAATCCATCTACCCTCCATTAAACAATCCATCCATCCCTTCGTTCAGTCATCTGTTTGTCTGTCTTTCCATCCATCTCTTAGTTAATCTACCTGTATCTCTATACATCCATCCATCCACCCATCCAACCACACACCAATCCACCAACCATCCATCGAACCACACACCAATCCACTCATCTATCCATTCATCAAAGTATTTATCCATTCATCCACCCTTGGTTCAGTCATCTATCAGTTTGTCTCTTCATCCATCTATTCGTTAATTTACCTGTCCGTGAATCCACAAATCAATCCATTCTTCGATCCATCCATCCTTTGATCCACCCATCAAATCAACCACCCATTCACCTATTCCTTCGCTCAGTCATCTGTCAGTTTGTCTGTGTCTCCATCTATCTCTTCGTTAATCTAGTTGAATCTCTACCCATCCACCCATCCAGTCACCCACCTATTCGCCCATCCATCTATCCAAGCATCCATCCATTCGTTCATGCCTTCGTTCAGTCAACTATCAGTTTGTCCGTCTCTCAATACATATCTTTCTTAATCTACCTGTCAGTCTATTCACCCATCCACCATCCATTCATCGATCCATCCATCGGTACATCCATGCGCTCAGTCATTTGTCTATTTGTCCGTCTCTCCATCTATCTCTTAGTTCATCTACCTGTATGTCTATATACCCATCCACCCATGGATCCATAAATTTCTTCTTCCATTTATTTATCCACCCATCCATTTCTCATCTATCCATCCATCTGTTCGTTCATCTATCTCTTTTTTAATATATCCGTCTGTTTATCCACCAATACATGTATCAATCTATTCGTCCATTCATTCTTTGTATAGACACCATGTCTATCTATCTATTCATCATTTCGTACACCCATCTGTCTGTCTCTCCATCCATCTATCCATCGACTTGTCTGCCTACACATGCCTGCACTCATCCGTCCGTTTATCCGCATGCATATTTATATGTCTATCAATCTGTCTACCTTCCTGTCCAGCCCGCTGCCGTTCTGTCTCCCTATAATCGATTCATCCATCTATCCGTCAATCCATCCATCGATTAATCCATCTATCTGTCTTTCTGTCTGTTCATCCACCCATCCCTCCATCTATCCAAATGGATGTATGTCTGTCCATTTATCTGCATGAACACCATTAAACTCAGTTCAGCTACCCCCCCCCCCCTTTCCTCCACCCCCACTCCTCCCTCCCACATCTCCGTATCAATATCCCAACAGAAAAACCCTCAACACTAAACTCATCTCATTTTGAATTCTACCGACAAAATCTCAACCCAAACTCCATCTTCCTACTCAATCAATGCTCCTATACACCCCTACATTATCACACCCCTCTGTCCACTCCACTCTCCCCCTCCCCCCATCGATACACTCTCCGCATCCAAATTTCGATCATTCAACCAGCGAGAGATCGATTACGCTTAACGAGATTGGTTTGTGAGAGTACAGGGCTGCTCTGTCCGATTCAAGTGATGAATTACTCGCATGTTACCCCGCTCTTCCCGTGCCCCGGGCGTACCAGGAGAGCATGCCCCTGGTATCGGGTCTGAAACTGATAAGGTTTGGGGAAAGGTTACTGGTTCTTTCAACATTCCACTACGCCTGCGAAACATGGAAACTTACTGCAGAAGTATAGAGGTGAAAATAGGAGTGAGACAGAGATGTATATTATACCTTTGTGTATTTTATATCTACACAGAACAAATATTCAAACAGATAAAGGGGATTTTAAATATCTAGGGTCGATTGTTAGTGATGAAGGATCAAAATGTGAGGTGTTGGCCAGAATAGCACAGACAATAGCGGCGCTTGCACGGCTTAACAAAAGCTGGCAAGATAAACGGTTAGCACTATGCACGAAAATCATATTAATGCGTACACTGGTCCTGTCAATATTCTTATATGCTTGTGAGACATGGACAGTTACAGCTGACCTTCAAAGAAAGATACAGGACTTGAAGATGAGATGTTTCAGAAGATTAAACGTCACGTACAAAGATCGAGTTTCAAATGAGGAAATACGAGATAGAATTACAACAGCAATAGGGCCTTTTGAAGACCTCTTGGCAACTGTTAAAAGAAGGAAACTCGCTTGGTACGGTCACATATCGAGATCAAATGGTCTTGTAAATACAATCCTCCACGGAAAGGTGCATGGCAGACGACGAAGAGGATGTCCCAAAAAGAGGTAGGAGGACATCATAGAAGAATGGACCCACCTCCCACCAGAAGAGGCACAGGCAGCGGCCGCTGACAGAGAGGGGTGGCGTGGGGTTGTGAGGATGTCTTCATGTGTGCCCCAACGACCTCACAGGTTACAGGATGACCTGACCTGAAAGAGGATGTCAGGGTCTGTTTTTTTGGAGGAGTGACAGTGATATGCGAATGTTACAGTTTTGATGGCAAGAAGTGAGTAAGAATTAAAGGAGCTTGTGACCCCAATATTGAAGACACGTCCAGAGTTTGGATTAGACATAAGCATCAACAAAACAAAGATTATGTTAGTTGGGAATAATGACAAGAAACAATGGCTGCAGATACAAATAACAAATGCAACTACTGTAACAGGTACAGAATTTCTCCTATCTGGGTCGCATGATAACTAAACTTAACGTCTTTATACTGGTTTAAGAAGAATGCAGATTCTGTATACAACCAGTTTCATTTACATTACATTAATCTAAAAGCTATTCGCATCCAGTTTATTCTTAAATGCATTAATTGTCCCTGCCTCCACTACCTTGTGTGGCAATGCATTCCAAACATTCACCACTCTGACTAAAATAATATTTCCTAATATCTTATCTGGACCTTTCTTTAGTTAATTTATAGCTATGCCCTTGTGGGTGTTTGCATTTTGAAAAAACTTGTTATAGTCTAATTTATCCTTTCCATTGATTATCTTATAAACATGTATTACGTCACCTCGAATGCGTCGCTTTTCTAGACACTGTATGCCAGTTTTTCTTAGTCTTTCCTCATAACTGTCATTCTGGAATCCCACTATCAGCTTTGTCGCTCTTTTTTGCATTCTTTCCAGAATGTTAATATCTCTTCTACGATACGGTACCCAAAAAAGATGGCGCCGTAACTGGCTGCAGTTCTACGTTGCTCTACTGGTTTGATTCATTATGGATGCCGTCAGACCAAGGATTTGCCCGGAATTCACACTAGTCGACGACTTACAGTTGTGTTTACGGAAACGTGGTTTTGTTTTCGTTTGGACTGGTTATTTCGTTCGTTTTTTGTGATTTATGTCCGTCCGATTATCCTGGTCTAGACACCGGGTATATGAATGGCACTGCGCTGTGTCGTATTTCACGGCCTAGTTCACACGGCTGAACGCCACGAAATTGACGGGCGAGAAATTCTGAACTGAACACAGCCAGGGAGAGATGCCAGACTCACTCATACGCTGAGTGATGTCCATACGACCTCTTGTGGTTATGGAAAAGGCACGATACACAACGTTAGATGCCATTCCCCCATCCGCTGCCTTGCGCGATACCTGTTTACGGGAAAGGCTTCGGGAGTAAACCCTGAGGAAAAATCTGCATCCTGTGCTATCTCCAGTAGTCTCGATAAATATCTTGTCACTGAACAAAGGTAGCTCAAGATCAGAGAGTGAGGTGGACAAAAGGCGCAGTTACTTCCTCACTTTAATCCAAATAACCACGTAAGTCACCCATTTCAGCGAATACAGCAAGAGAAAAGACTTTCCACACGGCTGGACAAAGAGAGTGGTCTTCATCACTTGAAATGGACGCACATCACTCACTCACTCATGATAAAGACTCCACACCTGTACACAGTACTCCAATCCAGGTCTAACTAATGCTTTATACAGTTTGACTATCACTTCCTTGCTCCTATGTTTAATATTTTTTTTATCATACCTAACATTGCATTTGTCTTTTTTACTGCTACCTTAACGTGCTCCCTCACCTTACCTGTATGATCTATTATAGCCCCTATGTCCCTTTCCTTATCTATTACGGAGGGAGGCTGGTGTGAAAAAGAAATATGAAAGAGAATAGATATGGCCAAGATGGTATTTGGCAACGTGCGACACATACTGACATCTAAACATATAAATCAGAAATTGAAAATAAGAATTGTCAAATGCTATGTAAACACGTAACTAATTTATGGCGTAGAAATATGGACACGGAAAATCCAGCTGGACAAGAGTATTGAAACGTTCGAACTGTGGGTATGAGGAAGATTGTGTTGCATTTCTTGGAAATAAAAAAACAAAACAAATGTGGAGGTATTGAAAGAGTTGGAATGAAAAGAGAATTACTGATCGAAATCATGGTTAGACATTTACGTTATTTTAGCCATATAGCAAGACATACCTCTTTGATGAAAACTATACTAGAGGGTAGAAGGCAGACAAGGTTTTAAGTGGGTGGATAACACCAGAAGATGGATTGGAAAAAGCCTGTCAGATTGCACTATTAGATAAAGTGCACTGGAGATCCATAGAAGCCGACCTTCGATGCGGAGATTGCACTTTAACTAAACGGCAAACCTCCAGATGATATGAGATAATTTAAAAGACTCATAAATGCCACCTACCAGGACATGAAGACCATCAGACCTTTGAGATAAGATAATTTAAAAGACTCATAAATGCCACCTGCACGGACATGAAGACCACCAGACCATTGAGATGAGATAATTTAAAAGACTCATAAATGCCCCCTGCACGGACATGAAGACCACCAGACCATTGAGATGAGATAATTTAAAAGACTCATAAATGCCACCTGCACGGACACCAGACCACAAATGATGAAGTAGGAAGAGGAATCGAGAATGCAAATGAACTTTGCGATAACCTTATAACGATGAAAATTGCGAAACCTGACTTGGTATGGCCCCGTTTCGAGGTCCACGGTTCTTGTAAATAAAGTACTACAGGGCGAAGTACACGGAAAGCAAAGACATGGAAGTCCGAGAAATTGACAGGAAGACAACATCCATGAATGGACTAACCTACGACTCCTGGAGGTCAAAAAGCAACAGCAGACCGAGTGAGGTGGCGCAGGATTGGGAAGGTGTCAGCATGGGTGCCCCAACACTCTGAAAGAACTACCAGGATGAACTAAGCTGAGTAATAATTCAGATGATACAAATTAATAGACGAATGGCAACACTGGGTTATATTTTGGGATACGATAAAACACAATATCTAATTAATGGATAAGAGTTGCAAAATGGCAAGTAAGCAGACCAAGGGTATGCAAAAGTCAAGTTGTGGACCAGACGTAGAAGAAAACCAAATTTACGGAACAAGTATAGAAAAACGCCAAGTTAATGGAACAAGGGTTACAACAGTTGAAAATAAAGGTCCAAAAGTAGTGAGTCGTTACGAATTAAGGATTTAAAAAAGGTCAAGTTAATTTACCAAAGGGTATCGAAATACCATACTATTAGACGAAGGGTATCGAAATACCATACTATTAGACGAAGGGTATCGAAATACCATACTATTAGACGAAGGGTATCGAAATACCACACTATTAGACGAAGGGTATCGAAATACCATACTATTAGACTAAGGGTAAGTTGAACCGAAGAGAGCAGGTCGTTGTCTTCAGACTTCGCACTGGCCACAATAGACTGAGGTACCACCTATTCAACAAATTGAAGATAGGTGGTACCGACGAATGCCCGTGCGGTACCGGTAAAATGACCGCTGAACATCTGCTGCAGAACTGCCCGACATACGAGGATCAGAGAGAGCAGATGTGGCCATCACCAGTGGAACTGCAAGACAAGCTCTATGGCAGCGGCGACAGCCTCAGGATGACCGCCGCTTTTTTCGAAAAAATAATGGTTACTGTCTGACTGCGTACGAAGAAGAAGAAGAAGAAGACTAAGGGTATCGAGATACCATACTATTAGACGAAGGGTATCGAGATACCATACTATTAGACCCAGAGTATTTAATGACATACTATTGGACCAAGGCTTTCGAAATGTCATAGTATTGAACCAAGGATATCAAAAAAGCCGTAGTATTGGACCAAGAGAATCGAAATACCATACTATTGGACCAAGGGTATCGAAATGCCATACTATTGAACCAAAGGTATTAAAACGCTATAGCATTGGACAAAGGGTATCGCAATTCCATAGTTTTGGATCAAGAGGGTATCGAAATACAATAGTATTGGACCAAAGATTCCAAAAAAGATTCCATAAAACTTAACCAAGTTTAGAAATATGTCAAGATAATCGGCCAAGGTTAGCAATATGTCAAGATAACGGACCAAAGGTAATATTATGTCAAGATAATGGATCAAGAGTAACACTATGTCAAGATAACGGACCAAGGGTAATAATATGTCAAGATAATGGACCAATGGTAGCATAATGACAAGATAATGAACCAAGGGTAACAAGATGTCAAGAAAATGAATCAAAATGTGATTACAGTTTTAGCAGATTGAACATGGGTAGCATAATGTTACGAATCCTGTTTATCAAAAAGTCAAGTTAATAGAACAAGTGTAGCAAAGTGTCAAGACAATGAACCAAGTGCAGCAAAACGTCATTAACCAAGACTATACACTATTCAAGTTGATAGATCAAACGTCAAGCGAAGTGCCATTTTCAGTCGGAGGGTGTAAGGACGTCAAGTTAATGGACCAAGAATAGAAAAAAAAACGTCATGAACCAACAGTGGCAACAAGTTAATAAACCAAGAATCACAAAAGACAATAGTCAAAGAGTACCGAAAAGACCAGTTAATAAACCAAGAATCACAAAAGACAATAGTCAAAGAGTACCGAAAAGACCAGTTAATAAACCAAGAATCACAAAAGACAATAGTCAAAGAGTACCGAAAAGACCAGTTAATAAACCAAGAATCACAAAAGACAATAGTCAAAGAGTACCGAAAAGACCAGTTAATAAACCAAGAATCACAAAAGACAATAGTCAAAGAGTACCGAAAAGACCAGTTAATAAACCAAGAATCACAAAAGACAATAGTCAAAGACTACCGAAAAGACCAGTTAATAAACCAAGAATCACAAAAGACAATAGTCAAAGAGTACCGAAAAGACCAGTTAATAAACCAAGAATTACAAAAGACAATAGTCAAAGAGTACCGAAAAGACCAGTTAATAAACCAAGAATTACAAAAGACAATAGTCAAAGACTACCGAAAAGACCAGTTAATGGACCATAAATGAACCCGAGCATTAGTATGGCAACAAATCAACGGCTGATAAACAGTATATTTATGCCGACTCTGTGCTACCAGAGCCAAACATGGCCTCTGTCCAGGGCACTTGAGAGCAGAATTTCAATGTGTGAAATGAAGTGTTTGAGGAAAGTCATCGGTGTTACCAGGGGAGACAGAATGCAGAACGACGACATTCGAAGTATGGTCGGCACTACGGCTTGGGTAGAAAACATTTCCAGGCAGAAAATAAGTTCATTTGATCATCTCATGAGAATGCACCTTAATCAACTTCCACTGATGGCAAACAATGCTGATATATCTGGCTACAGGGCAAGGGGGCGGCCGCGAGACAAATGAATAGTTGGCTTTAGAGTTAATGTGCAGCGACACGGGCAAACATTGCCCGACCCAACGCACTTGGCTTAGGATAGACGACTTAGACTCACCCCGTCGCTCAACCGCACAAGTGGAAAGAAAACTAATAAACTTGGGATAGCGAAACATAATAAACTTAGAAAAGAAAAACGTAATAAACAAAGGTTAACAAAACGTCATAAACCTTGGATAATGAAACATAATAAACAAAAAGTAGCATCACGTCCTAAACTTAGTGTAGCCATGGTTATTTCATGGACCATTTCAAGCAAAATATCACGAACCAAGTGTAGCTACAGTCATTTAATGGACCATGTTAGCAGAACGACATAAACCAAGTATAGCAAAAAGTATTAATTCACCAAAAAAAGCAAAACACAATAAACCTATTGTAGCCAAAAGTCAATTAATAATTCAAGGATAGCAAAACGCATTAAATTAAGTGTCGCTAAAAGTCATTTAATGGACCATATATATCAAAACTTCTTATATCAAGTGTAGTCAAAAGTAAATTAATGGACCTAGGATATCAAAAACGCATTGTACCAAGTGTAGCCAAAAGTAAATTTATGGACCTAGTATTTCAAAATTCATTATACCAAGTGTAGCCAAAAGTAAATTAATGAACCAAGGATAGCAAAACGTCTTATACCAAGTGTAGCCAAAAGTCATTTAATGGATTATATATAACAAAGCGCCTTATACCAAGTGTTGCCAAAGTAAATTAATAAACATAGGATAGAAAAACGTCCTATACCAAGTGTAGCAATAAGTAAATTAATGGACCTAAGATAGCAAACCGTTTTATATCAAGTGTAGCCAAAAGTCAATTAGTGAACCTAGAATAGCAAAACGTTGTCTACCACGTGTAGTTACAAGTCATTTAATGGATCATATATAGCAAAACATTCTACCAAGTGTAGCCAAAAGTAAATTAATGGATAGCAAAACGCTGTATTCCAAGTGTAGCCACAAGTCATTTAATAGACCAGGAAAGCAAAACGTCATAAACGAAGTGTAGCCAAAATTCATTTAACGTGCCAAGAATAGCAAAACGTCACGAATCAAAGAGTAGGAAATAGACAAGATAATAACCGAATCGGCGCACGCAGTGAAATTCACCTTTAAAAGGTCACATGAACACAAATTAATAGACGAAGGGCCAGACAAAGTTAAGTTTGTAAACCAATGGTAATAAAAAAGCCAAGATATTGAACAAATCGTGGCAAAAGGTCCAGTTCAGGATTGCAAAAAGAAGCCAAGTTAATTGACAAAGCGTAATATCAAGATATTATTCCCTGACTGCAACACAGACAGGTAAATTAATCTAGGGTTGCAAAAAGTTACCTTGCACTAGTGTGTTCTGAACATTGCATTTCGAATGATCACCCAAATTGAATGCCCCTCACGCAAAAGCTACATAATAAAGCCTGCGCCACAAGTTGGTTGTCTGTTTGAGAACCCTTATTCTAGACATTTCCTCGCCAGTATGCACGCTCTACTCTGCTCACGCCGGATCGATACCGCCCTACTGTAAACAATGCCGCAGATGTCCTGAAACATTATTAGTGTTACCGCGATGCGACGAATGAAGACAGAAATAAACATATAAAAAGGATAAATCCCCGTCTAATGAGATTCTAGACAAGAACAGAAATATTTGGCAGTCTTAAACAAACGAATCACAGATTTAGAGATTTGATTGGCTTTGTTCGTTCTCAATCTCACGCTACCAAATCTTGAAAATGGCTTCAGTAGCAGAATGTAGTCCAGAGAACGGAATGCATTATGCCGTACTTTACAGCTTGACCGCGATATATGCACCTTTCGATCCAAAACATCCTACTTCAGCAGGAATTTTTTGAGTACCAGATTACCCTTCTCTCTTCGATTCTTTCTTCTTAGCCAGTCTGCTTTGTTGCAGCCTGTTATCAAGGATAACCGCGTGGAGGTGTAGAATGGACTTCGCGGCTGTGGTTCGCTGGCCGTAACAACAAAAAACAGCTATTGGTCGCTGACCGCTGCAAAGTCATACGCTACTCAGCATCTTGATCCTTCAGAGATTTGATTAGTCTGATAGGAATGGGAAGAAGATTTAGAGTAAAGACTGAGGGAGACTTGGTAAATAAATTTAGAGAACTGGGTAAAATCCATTTCAAGAATGCTTTAATTACACTTTGCCGTGAGAGCCGTTTAGATACTGTAGGACGGCGGGCTTAGAAAATCAAGTTAATAGTGTTCAGCAGGGGTGAGAAAGTGAAACGATTTATAGGAGAGGATATGGGGAACGGAGACGTTAGTCCAGTCAGGCACAACGTATTGTTATTACCCATCGCGAAGCGATGATGGCTAAATGAGACGGGTCTGTCTTAATAATTTGATGTGCGCTGTATTTGGATTATAGGCAAAGGCCGCCGTCCATCGTAGACGATGAAGGCATAATTAATTTTGCTAGCGCTATTTTTAGTAAGGATTACCTGCGCTACTTTTTATCCTCACTCTCTCGCCTCGAGCTGCGTGGCGCTCATTACTACAAGGGATCACTTCGATCCTTTTCTCATTAACCAGGCTATGAAAACATCGTGTTTCGAGTGAGGACTACGAGGAAATCAAGGTGGAGCTCTTGGCCGGTATATTTTGCCTAACCCTGACTAAGATGTCTCATTAGCATGTTTGAGTCTTCCTACCGCCTTACCCCCCCCCCCCCCCCCCCCCCACCATTTCCTAAACAAAAAAAGGAAACTTACTCATTGTGGACATTAAACAACATCAACAGGAAAGGATGTTATTTTAGAAGAGAAGATCGATTTTAAGCAATTTCGAGATAATATTTGTTCAGTTCAAGTTCAGTTCAAGCACCATCTCCGCATCGAATGTTGACTGCAATGGATCTCCAGTGTGCTCTATCTCTTGTCGTAATTGTGCAATTTGAGAAGCTTTTAGCAGTTTATCTCCGGATGTTATCCACCTACTTAAAACGTTGTCTCTCTCTTGAACGATAGCCTTGCGCCCTGCACTCTAGTATGGTCTTCAACAAGGAGGTATGTCTTGTTACATGACCAAAATAGCATAACTTTCTAGCCCTGATGTCGGTAATTAATTATCTTTTCTCCCCCAACTTATTCAATACATCCACATTTATTTTCTTCTCTTTCCAATAAATGTGACCCAATCTTCCATATACCCAAATTTCGAAAGCGTCAGTACTATCTTCTAACTTGTTATTCATTGTCCATGTTTCTGCGCCATAAAGTAGTGACGAGTATATATAACACCTGACAATTCTCATTTTCAAATTCTGATTTATCTGTTTGGATGTCAGTATGTGTCGCATGTTGCCGAATACCATCTTGGCCATACCTATTCTCTTTTTTATTTCTTTTTCACTGCTGCCGCTTCCATTATTATAATTTGGGTCAGCCAAAACATGCTATTCAGACATGTTAGTCAGGGTCAGCCAAAACATACTGTCAAGACGCACACCTCGGCTTCCTAGTAGCCCTTCCTGGAAACGGGTTGTTTTCATCGTAATCTGGCTAACGAGAAGAGGGATTGACGAGATCCCCGTAGTTAGTGACTGATACGCAGATGAAGCCAATCATAGCACAATCTCCTAGATGACCCAGATTCATGTTCATCAGCATGCTCGGGATGTGAGGAAAGCTACTGCAACCCGCCACTTGTCGTCCTTTTCAGGGCCCACAAAGGAGCAACCTACTCATTGTGGGCAATCAACAACAACAACAAAATCGGTTAGTCATTTAACTCTTCCACAGTCCAAGGTCGAATAGTGTTTGATCCTCAGTCGTATTCGAGCATCCTATAAATCCGCCCAACCCACTCACCGCTGTGGCTCTTCTCAATTCTTCTACGTATCGATACTTCGCATGTCTAATTTTCGCTTGATTCCTTTTTTTGTATATCAAACAATCCAATACGAGGAAGTAGAATGGACCAATGCTGATGGTGATAATGGTAAGAATGTTTCGCTAGCATTGTTCTGTCTTCCTCTCCTTCTGTATCTCTCGCTCTCTCCCTCATGACTTATCCACTTGCGCCGTGAAGAGACGTACGGGGCCGCAGGTACTTGTCTACCACCAAGCTTGTTGTTGCAGTTTTCGATAACCTATTGCGGTTTAGGAAGTCCCTGGCATTTCTTATCCACCTCGCCCTCGGTCTTTCACGGTTGTGGAAGCCTGATCGCTGAAGCGTATTATCGCACAGGGGTAGTTGGGAAGGTTGTTTTCACATTAGGAAACCCAACTATTTGATATATGTTCGGTGCTGGTTCTGACAATGTTTCAGAAGTCATCATTCCTCATTCTGTAGGTCCTGTGACCTTGATGGTTTTTCTCAAGCATCTCATCACACAGGTCATAATTTTTCGTTATCTTCGTTAATATCATCTATCCACCTGCCTCGCGGCCGTCCCCTTGACTTGTAATCAGATCTACTAGTGTTTTAAGCCATCAGAGGAAGTTGATCAGGGTATTTTCTCATGAGATGACCAAATCAACTTATTTTCAACCTGGTAATGTATTCGGCACAAGACGTAGTTCCGACCATACTTCGAATGTCTCATTATTTCTCTTCAGGTAACACCGATGGATACAAGTGGATACACTTGAAATTGATAACAAGGCGTTGGCACCATTGAACTGATGATCTATAGTCTGTCAGTGAATATCTTAATGTTCAGGTGTTTCAGCAATGAGGACAGGTGATATGTCATTTCGTTTGTATAGTGACAGCTTACCTCGCTAGTGTACGACGGATGGTCGAAAAGTTTCGCACTTAACTATGACAGAGTCAAGACACTTACCTGGAAATTGGTGTGACCTTTAGTACTTCTCTATGTATTTACCCTTCAGTGGATACACTTCTCCCATTTACATTTCCTCTTCCTAAAGCTCTGATTGTAGAACTCCTAAGTCGAGAACCATGTCTCCAGATCATTTACCAAGCCCTGGACGTCACAAAAACCGACGTCCACAACACGGATTTGTCATGCTTTGGAAGAGAGAGGTCATTAAATGCCAAGTCCGATGAGTTTAATTGGTAGAGCAGGATTTCATTCTCGTTAGTTCTTCCGTCGTCCATGGCGTGGTACATGAACTAGACCCAAGGCAGAGAAGTTCTACAATCAGGGTATCAGGAAGGTGAACAATAGATCAGAAATGCGGATCCCTTGCAGGGGGAATATATAGAGAAGGCCCAAACAATAATAGTAATACATTTGATTAGGCTTGTAAGACCGTTGCATCGGTCAGCCATATCCATGGTACACTGCTGAAACACGGGTTCAGGCCTTGTCCAGAGGCAGATGTTGCTATCTGATGAAGCCATAATTGCCAGGACAGCCTCTTATGCGCTTCCAGCCGATTGGGGGAAGACTTTTGATGCTAAGGAATAACATGTGGAGTTTCTTGTGTGCCGAGGTTTCCTGGTCCAGCCGTACAACATGGCCGAACACAGAAACTCGGCGGCGGTCAAGTGATTCTCAAATTCGGGGTAGGTTTGTTCTAGCAGAGGCCTCCACGTTGTGGATATAGTCATGCTATCAATGGATGCCCAGGATATGCCGCTGGTTGCGCATGTGGAAGGCTTCCAGTATCGACATGTCATGTTTCAGTAATGTCCATGTTTCGCAGCCGTACAGAAGTGTTGGGACCACGAAGGAGTGTTAGATGCGGATTTTTGTTTCAAGTGAAATCTTGCCGTTACTCCATACTCGGTTGAGGTCGTGCATAGCAGGCGCAGCTAGTCCAGTCCCTCTTGTCAAATCGGGACTGCTGCCCACATCCAATGGTATCCCATAGCACTAAAGGTCACACCAGGTCAGTGGTTTGATTCCTTCAAACTAAAGGTCACACCAATTTCTAGGTCAGTGGTTTGATTCCTTCAAACTAAAGGTCACACCAATTTCCAGGTCAGTGGTGTGATTCCTTCAAACTAAAGGTCACACCAATTTCCAGGTCAGTGGTTTGATTCCTTCAAACTAAAGTACACAGCTTTCCGACCAGCGCTCGTACATTGTTGGACATCCATATGTTCCTGTATAACGCCCAAAAACAAATACCATTTTCAATAGGCCTTTAACCACTTCTGATGGATGGATAACATTATTGAGAGAATATTTGTGACAACAGATGAGCGCTCACATTCCATCCTCAGTTGTAAATTGGTACCTGACGTTCATATACACTGGCTTCTAGAACACATCGTCACCAATGCCAGTATCTTCGCATTTGCTTTGTGCTCGTGTCACGAACAACACGTGGGCGATAGAACGTGCTTGGTGCCACAGTTCAGACGTGACTCAACCAATGGTAGTCTCCGCCAGTACTATGGTTTTCAAATCGTGTATCCACATGTTTGCTTGGGAGCACAATACAAGTGCTCAAATCGATGTGCGACCGGTGAATTGTGCCGATATGTTCTTTGATGCGTGTCTCTGTGTGTTTGTGAGCTAAGGCAGAATATGCATAAGTAAACTTGAACACTCTGAACTATTTATATAAAAATACTAGCTAAAGGGGAATCAGTGGTTTTGAGGTGCGCATCGGGTGCCGGAGGTGACCACGGTGGAGATATTTTATTCACATGTATCTTCTAGTCAGGAGCTAAAGGACGCCTCAATCGTTCACCTGTACAAAAGAAAAGGCAACTGCCAGAAATGCGACAATCATCGTAGAATATCGCTACTCTCCGTAGCAGGCAAGATCCTAGCGCGCTTACTGCTAAACAGGCTCAACAAACACCTTGAACAAAGCCACCACCTCCCAGAAAGCCAATGTGGATTCAGAGCCGGAAGAGGAACAGTGGACATGATTTTTGCCGCTCACCAAGTACAAGAGAAGTGTCGAGAGCAAAATCAGGCCTTGTACACCACATTTATTGATTTGACAAAGGCATTTGATACAGTAAACAGAGGAGGGCTGTGGATGATAATGTCTAAGTTTGGCTGCCCCAACAAGTTCATAACAATGGTGAAACAGCTACACGAAGGCATGTGTGCTCGTGTACTGTACAGCGGTGCAATCTCTAAAACGTTTCTAGTATCAAACGGAGTAAAACAAGGATGTGTACTCGCCCCGACTTTGTTCAGCATGATGTTCGAGGCCACGATGACAGACGCCTTCAGATCACTGGAGCTTGGAATACCCATAAAGTACCGCACAGATGGAAAATTACTCAATCCCAGAAGAATGAAGGCCAAAATCAAAGTGGCTGGCGACATAATCAGGGAACTTGTATTTGCTGACGACTTCGCTCTAATGAGCAACTCAGAACTGAACATGCAAGTTGGAATGAAACCAGTTCTCTGCCACATGCGAAAATTTTGGCCTGACCATAAATGCAAAAAAAAACAGAAGAATTCTGCTAACTCCATTCGATCTAAAAATTATTATTTCCAGTAAAATAACATATTCTTTTTAATACATACAATTCGGCAGTAAATTTAAATGATCGAAATTCATTTAAAAAACTTATCGTACGACAAATGATTTGATAGGTTGCCCTCCTTTTAAGCATGCAGACATAAAAACTATTCCGCCACTCGTTTTTCTACTAATTGTATCAGAAAACCGGTAACAATGTTGACCGTGATTAGGAGGCCACGCGATATCTCATTCATGCCAAGCAAATTCGGTCATGACTTTTCTACTTGCCAGTAAATAATATACCTCATCTTTTGCCCATAACTTCTAAATGAAAGAGAATAGCGTCATGAAATAAGTTGGACTGGTTTTAAAAATCCAAGATAGAAAATTCAGTAAAAATATCAGATCGATATGTCTTTTTGTTTGAGAGATATGGCGTCTACAGATGCATGTGTATGTATGTGTATGTGTATGTGTGTCTGTGCAGAAATATACATTCAGACAAATATACAAGCTTTCAGAAAAATAGTATATATTTGTACTATTCAAGGCTTGGACAAGTTAGATATATAAAGACAAATAATGAACGCGCTCTGATTTAGACAGTTTAGATAAGTTTATAATGCAAGAATTGACACTGCTATATGTGGGAGGGTAACATCAAACAATGGACAGAAAATAGCCTGTCAGATTGCACCACCAATGAAAGACACATTAAGATGCAGGAGACATGAGATGTAGGAGACATGCGATGTAGGAGACATGAGATGTAGGAGACATGAGATGTAGGAGACATGAGATGTAGGAGACATGCGATGTAGGAGACATGCGATGTAGGAGACATGAGATGTAGGAGACATGAGATGTAGGAGACATGAGATGTAGGAGACATGAGATGTAGGAGACATGCGATGTAGGAGACATGCGATGTAGGAGACATGAGATGTAGGAGACATGCCATGTATAAATGAAAGCTTATGTGATAACAGAGATTTGGCCGTGTCGTTTTGTTTGGTTCTGTTTTGAAAATTTACCTTACGCACAATTTAACCACAGTCCATTTGGCTATATAAGGTGACATTCTCACTACCGGCCCATGGTTCTGCCTTATAACTTGTAAACCAATGAACGAAATGTAATACAATTAGACATGAACATACCTTGGTGTGTGAGAAACATAAGGAGCTCATGGTAAGTGTTGCAAGAGTGTGTGTATGTGTGTGTGTGAGTGTGTGTGCGCGCGTGCATGTGTGTGTCTATATGCATTCGCGGCCCCTGGATTTCTCTTACAACTTTTCAACCAATGAACGTAATTCAATTTAATTTGACACGGGCATACTGCGGACAAGTTGAACTCCGTACTGGCCATTTTGAGCAAGATGGGGGCCCACTTGCCGCACCTCAGATGTCAGCATGGCTGACATTTCTTCCTTCTTTGAAGATCGTGTCATTACTAAGGGACTTTCACGAACAAGGACACCTGACTTTACCTCACCTGAATTTTTGCTATTTCGGCATGCGGAAGGGAAAGTGTTAAACATACACGCCAAGGAAAAACATATTTGACGGAAAACTGAGTCTGTAACTCCTGGTTCGTTGATTAATATCTTCCGTAACATGGAGAAGCGTGTGCAGGTATGTCTTGTGCTAATGGGGACCACTTGCAACATTTAATTTGAGCTGATGAAGTTTCTCACAAACCCTGTCAAATGTGATTGAATTGCGTTCATTGGTTTAAAAGTGATAAGGGAAAACCAGGGTCCGGTAGACAGTGCAATACCGTAGGAACCACTGAATAGCCTCGTGCTTATGGTTAATACCTTATTTGGAGATGTGTGTGTGTGTGTGTGTGTGTGTGTGTGTGCGTGCGTGCGTGTGTGCGTGTGTGTGTGTGTGATGTGGTGAAGTGATTGTGTTGAGCCGTTTCCCCAAAACCAGCCATCGTTTTTCTGGAGATGTCAGTTCTTTATTAAATGTCATTTCGTATCTTTTTCACGACATGTTATCCCACTTGTCCAAGTTTATGTAGTGCATGAAGTAATTTGATTTGTAAGATGAAATTACTAACCATTTGAACAACACTACTGAATAGTCTTATAAGGTGTATTTCTTTTAGCTGGTGTGGCTACAACCTTTCGCTCAGTAAAGAGCGCGGGATACTTGCAAGTGATTTGCAGGCAGTTGCAGCCTTATGCTTTGTACGGAGCGTAACGGAGACCAGGCATAGAGAACCCACACTAGAGAATCGATCCAATCCATCTCATTCGCACCTTCAAAGCGGACACAAACAACATTACTATTGATCGTGGCCGATTACCGGTATTGTTCACGCCAACTGTTCCAAACGAATATTTCACTTGTCGAAGTCAAGTCACGTGACAGTGGGGAGGAAAATGATGAATTAATCATGATTAGAGTGCAGCTCAGTGCAAATGTACTCTCTACATCGAATGTCGACTGCAATAGATCTCCATCGTCAACTGTATCCTGCCTTGTTAAAAATACAATTTGCCAGGTATTTTCCTGTCTATCTCTCAATGTTTTCCTCCTACGTATCGCGTTGTTTACCTATGGTATGCATGCCCTCCTTCTGTCTTCCCAGTATTGTTTTCAGTACAGTGCTACATCATCTGGTGTGATAAAATATCAGAACGTCGCTCTCACAACAATCGATCTGTAAGACTCTCGATCTCTAGCCAGGGCTCCCGCCTCTGCCATCCTCAGGACCTCCGTGATGTCTTGTGTCCATCTTCTCCTCAGTCACACCATACCTTCCAGTATTGTTCCCACCAGGTCGTTATGGCGTTTGATGGGGCCAAAATATTTTATCTTTCTTGACAAGATATTGAACGTTCTCTCACTCCTGCTACCAATCCCTGAACGTTCTCAAACTCCAGCTATCAAGTCCTGAACGTTCTCAAACTCCAGCTACCAAGTCCTGAACGTTCTCAAACTCCAGCTACCAAGTCCTGAACGTTCTCAAACTCGAGCTACCAAGTCCTGAACGTTCTCAAACTCCCGCTACCAAGCCCTGAAAGTTCTCAATTTCTTGCTACCAAGCCCTCAAAAAGGACTGTGCAAGTAGTCGGATGAAGTTCGCAGAACGGAATGCCTTCTATCGTAGTTTACCCTTGACTGCAATATTTGTACCTTTCGGTCCGACACATCCAACTTCAGCAGACGTTTGTGGGTACCTGTTTAGCCTTCCCGCCTCGATCATTCTCCTTAGTCAGTCTGCCCTGTTGCAGCCTTTTATCCAGGATCACAACTTGGATCACTGACCCTGACGCCAGCAGACAGCCGTGGCTCACTGACCGCTACAGCTCATGCCCTGCTCAGTATCTTGATCCCTTTTTTTATTGGTTTTTTTTTGTTTGTTTTTGCGTTCGCCTTATTTTTATATTCCCCAAGGCGGTGTTCGTTGCATTACGGTTTTTATTTTGCGCCTGTCGGTCCAGTGCATCCGACTTCGCCATGCATTTTATGTAAGTGTCTGATTCCTCCTGTCTTTTCTAAGGGTTTGCTTTCCCGGGGAAATGGTCTGTGCTGAGATGGGGATCGAACCCAGCACCTTCTGGTTGTGGGCCGTGTCACTTAACCATTAGCCCACTCCGTCCCCACAAGCATTCACATGTTCTTGAGGGTGCATTGTCTGACTGAAAGATGCTCTGATCATCTGCTAAAAGGAACTGGTTGACAGTGGTTGTTGCTGGGTTTGCTTCAATTGTTGTTCTTCCCATATATACAATGACGTAACGATCTCATGAAACGCTGCAGAGGCACGGATTGAAAATATCAACGACCGTATTAAAACAGAATGGAACTCCGCAGTGCGATTAACCACATTGGTGGATATACACCACTTCCTCCTTTTCCGATGGACATCCACAACCCTACGCCAAACTAATAATGGCTGTAGAGAAACATTTCTTGCCTGTCCAGATATCTCTCGAGTTCTTCATGTGATGCATCTGTCGCCACAACATGTCAATTGATCTCGTTCATTTTTTTTTTTTTTTTAGATAAAAAGCAGATTTGCTCAGTCATCAGAAACTCGTTTGTAAATCAGTAATCTACCTGAACGCGCTAATGTCGAGATAAGACATATAGATTGACAATTAGTAAAACATTGTCATTTCAATCGACATTAGGGAAGTGCATGACGTTCAGGCTGATACAGAATTCAATTAAAATGGCCATTTAGCGCACTGAAGCGTTCTGATGTTTGTCTGACACTGGTATCTGGTAGATGGAGTTTCTAATCGCTCCGTGCCTCTTCTTCTTCTTCTTCTTCTTCCTCTTCTTCTTCATCTTCTTCTTCTTCTACTTTTTCTTATTCTTCTTCCTCTCCTTCCTCTTCTGCGACTTCCATTTCTGCTTCTTCTTCTTCTGTTTCTTCTTCTTCTTCTTCGTTCTTTTAATTCTTCCTTTTTTTATTTTTTTCGAGTTTTGTCTTCTTCATTTTTTTACTTTATCGTCAAATTCTTCTAGTTTTTTTTTCTTACTTATTCTTTATCTTGTTCTTGTTCATCTCTTGTTTCTGTTTATCTCCTTCTTCTTCTTGCTTTACTTCCTCTTCCTCGTCTTATTCTTGTTATTTTGTTTCTTTTTCTTTTCCTTGTCTTTTTCTTTGTCTTCTTCAACATCTACGTCTTCTTCTTCTTCTTCTTCTTCATCTTCTTCTTCTTCTTTTTCTTCATCTACATCTTCTTCTTCGTCTTCTTCCTCTTTCTCTTTTTCTTATTTTTCTTTTTTCTGTTTGTTCTTATTGTCCTCCTCTTCATCTTTTTTCCCTCATCTTTGTCTTTTTCTTCCTAATGTCAAATTGTTCGGGCTTCAATGCTTGGCCTCAAGATGATTTATTCTATCAGTTGAAGTTATCCAACTTGTAGTTAGAGAAGGTAATGTTACGTGGAACGGAACTTGCCTCAGATCTAACACAAAGCTACGTGAAAGGGAACTGGCTACTCTGCCTCAGATCTAACACAAAGCTACGTGAAAGGGAACTGGCTACTCTGCCTCAGATCTAACACAAAGCTACATGAAAGGGAACTGGCTACCCTTATATCAGATCTAAGAAAAAGCTAATTAGAGCTGAATTAACTATCCTACCTCAGATCTAATACAAGGCTACGTGGAAGGGAACTGGCTACCCTACCTTAAAACTTATACAAGGCTACGATAAAGGGAATTTACTACACCATTTCAGATTTAAAACAAGGCTACATGGAAGGAAACTGGCCAACCTACCACAAATCAAGTACACGCTACGAGCAAGAAAGGGAAATGGCTACACCACCTCAGATTTAATACAAGGCAACGAGGAAAGGAACTGGCTACACTACATTAGATCTAATACAAGGCAACGTGGAATGGAACTGGCTACACCACCTCCGATTTAATACAAGGCAACGAGGAAAGGAACTGGCTACACTACATTAGATCTAATACAAGGCAACGTGGAATGGAACTGGCTATATCCCATCAGACCTAGTATGATCGAGCAATTCCTAAACCGTTCAATCAGTGTTAAAGTTGAACCAGCGTGCAGGAGTCAGATTTAGAAGCTCGGAAAATGTAAAATATTCCACACTAAAGATCAGACGGTGTCAGCATCACCAGAGTGCAGATTAAGATTAGATCTCGAAGGTCTTCCTGTAATGATACTGTGTCCCTTTAACCAGGAAGTGGCGTGAACTTTTGGCTTTTCAATTCAGGTGTAGCAGTTCTTCAGAATATCTGGGAGAATTGATGGATGCGGAAGGTTCCAAAACTGAGAATCAGGCAGGAACAGCGAGAACCATGGCAGCTCTGACCAAACCTAGGCCGCTATGGAGGGACACACGCATCAACTTGAAATCCAAGTTGAGTTTAATGTATGCACTTGTCACTTCCGTATACCTTAACGCGTGCGAAACTTGGACTCTGACAGTGGTTCTAGAGCAACGAATTTGTGCATTAGAGAAGAGATGTTTGCGTCGAATCTTCTGCCTTTCGTATCTAGACCCCATTGCGAATAAAGCAGTTTGAGACACCATTAAAAGAGAGCTCTGCCAATATAAATACCTATTGACTATGGTAAAAACACATCTGCATACATAGTACGGACATGTTTAAAGATCTTCTGGGTTGACCAAGAAGATTTTGCAAGGTACTGTGCCTGGGAAGCGTAAGAGAGGGAAGCAGAAAAAGAGATTGGACGACAACATCAGAGAGTGGACGGGAATGTCCATAGCTAGAATAAATATCCTGGCACAAAACTGAATGGGGAACTGGCCCAATGGTGCCCCAATGACCTCTTAGGTTACGGGACTGATGATGATGACAATCAATTTTAAACAATAAAACTGCCGTAAGAATTGCTCCTTTGCTTTGGTGTTCGATCATTTTTTAAAGGCGAGGACTACAGGCTGCTTCGCCATTGTTGTCGCCATGTCGTGTGCAGGTTATGTTTGTTTAAAGGTAAAGATAAAGCTGAGTTCCATGGCAACATATGCCGTCGGGGATGAAGATAACTCTTCATGGACTAAACCGCAGCCTATGTGAGATGACTTTCCGCAAAAGCCGGAAGTGGTGGCACGCAGATTTCCCATCCACAGAGCTATAAAGAAGCAAAGACACCAATCAACCGATCCATGAGGACAGAAAGGAGCCAGTGATAGGCAGTCAAAGATCTGCAGACTCAGAACGGGGCAGTGTAGACTCAAGTTCCACATCCACAGTAAAGGTCTCAGAGACATTTGCATTGATTGTAGAGCACCCAAGCAAACACCAGAACATGTTCTGCAAGACTGTCCTACCTATGGAGACCAACGAGAGGCAGTCTGGTCTGAGGGAGTGACCATGCTCGAAAAACTGTGGAGGACCGGAAAAGACCTTAAACGCACAGCCTTCTTCGTGAATCTCACCGGACTAGAAGCGTAGCCTTAGTTGATCGATGAAGAAGTAGAAGATTAACACAAAGAGAGGAACATTTTAAGAACATGTGTTATTTCCGTGGCAGCATACGACTGTCAAACATGGACAGTTACCCAAGAATCGAGTCCTTCGAATCTAAATGTAATAGAAAGGTCATCAGAATACAATGAGCCGGAAAAATAATGCACACTTTCGACAAGAGATGGACAAAGAGGAGGACTGGCTGATAAATTCCACCACGAACCGAGAATTAAAATATATTGGCCACATCAAAAGACACAACGGTCTTGAGAGAACTTAATGTAATGTATCGTACGGAGCAAGAGACACAGAGGCAGACAAAGAAGTCGATGGTACCAAAATGTCAAGGAATGCTTAGGCATGACTCTGGAGCAGGCGGGAGATTTAACAAGATATCGAATTTATTTCAGACGAGTTGTAATGGGAGCGACGATCTTCACAGAACATGTTACATGATGAGTGAAAACATCCGACATTCACAGACTCAATAGACGGTCGCAAAGTTTTCTTCAAGTTATATTTTAGTGGGGGTTATGGAAAGTTCACTAACGAAAGTTACATTTTAGTGGGGTTATGGAAAGTTGACTTTCATGAAAGTTATATTTTAGTGGGGTTATGGAAAGTTCACTAACGAAAGTTACATTTTAGTGGGGTTATGGAAAGTTGACTTTCATGAAAGTTATATTTTAGTGGGGTTATGGAAAGTTCACTAACGAAAGTTACATTTTAGTGGGGTTATGGAAAGTTGACTTTCATGAAAGTTATATTTTAGTGGGGGGTTATGGAAAGTTGACTTTCATGAAAGTTATATTTTAGGGGGGTTAGGGAAAGTTGACTTTCACAAAAGTTATATTTTAGTTGGGGGGTTATGGAAAGTTGACTTTCATGAAAGTTATATTTTAGTGGGGGTTATGGAAAGTTGACTTTCATGAAAGTTATATTTTAGTGGGGGTTATGGAAAGTTGACTCTCATGAAAGTTATATTTTAGTGGGGGTTATGGAAAGTTGACTCTCATGAAAGTTAGATTTTAGTTGGGAGGTTATGGGAAGTTGACTTTCATGAAATTTATATTTTAGTGGGGGTTATTGAAAGTTGACTCTCACGAAAGTGATATTTTAGTTGGGTGGTTATGGAAAGTTGACTTTCATGAAAGTGATATTTTAGGGGAGGGCAAGGGGGGGGGGGGGGGGGGGTTATATAAAGTTGACTTTCAGGAAAGTTATATTTCAGTTGGGTGGTTATGGAAAGTTGACTTTCATGAAAGTTAAATTTTAGTGGGAGTTATGGAAAGTTGACTCTCAGGAAAGTTAGAAAAGAGGAAGCCAGATATAACAAGGATGACAATTCCTGATCTAGATGTTAAGATAAAGAAGAAAGAAGGTCTTGAAATATTATCAGATGGTGTCCTTAATGTATGTCCTATAAACGCCTCCTGTAACATAGTTGTTTTCCTGGTTCTTTGCTATCTTTCCACGTCAGTGATTGTATCAAACAATTTCACACCTTGTGAAAGTCTGTATCTTGTTGATTGTTTTTCTTGTTTGCTTTGTTTCGTGGACAAAAAAAACGTCCTTTCTCTAATCAACCAACTAGGTCTCAGAAAGCATGTGCGGTAACTTATCAACTGTTCCCACTGCTTAGGCTTCCGTGCATTAGTTTAGCAACAAATCAAGAGTTGATAATCATAATATTTATGTTGACATTGTGCTTCCAGTACCAAACATGGCCTCGGTCCAGGGCGCGTCACAGCAGAACTTTGACGAGTGAAATGAAGTGATTGAGGAAGGTCATCGGTGTTACCTGAAGAGACAGAATGAGGAACGACGACATTCGAACTATGGTCCGACTACGTCTTGTGCCGAATACATTTCCAGGCTGAAAATAATTTGATTTGGTCATCTCATGAGAAAATACCCTCATTAACTTCCACTGATGGCTTACAACGCTGGTAGATCTGGCTACAGGGCAAGGGGGCGGCCGCGAGGCAGATGGATAGATGACATTAAAGTGATTGTGCAGAGACACGGGCTCACATTGACCGACGCAACGCACTTGGCGCCGGGTGGACGATTTAAGCTCCTTATGGCGCTCAACGACGTAAGTGGAAAGAGAACTAGCTAACTATCAACCAAAACCTTTCAGTTCCCGGCGGAGCACAGGTCTTCAACAAATACACTCCTAGCCCTCGTGTTCTGTCTCCTTCGTGATAAATCTGTCCAGGTTTTCACTATTTTCTTTATCTCTGTCTCAAGCTCTTATCTCCATGTGTTTTTTTTTGTCCGCCTCTGCTTCTCTTGCATTCGGGATTTCACAACAGAGACAGTCATCAACTGATGTCCTTAAGGGGTGCCCTTTTCAAGACCATATATAAAGAATGGTCGAAAAGTTCTTCATTATAGTAGGATGAAGCCAAAGCAATTGGATGGAAGTTGGTGTGAACTTTAGTACTTCTATTCACCATGAATGTAATCATATTAACAATTGTCTTGTACGGTTAACTCTATTATATAACTGACTACGACGCGCTCTGAACAGCAACTTAGAACTGAATTTGCAGGAGGGAATAGACCGGTTCTCTGAGGGAATAGACCGGTTCTCTGACCGGTTCTCTGAGGGAATAGACTGGTTCGCTGCCTCAAGCGAAAAACTTTAGTCTGACCATACATGCCAAGAAAACAGAGGTCATGTAGCACCAGGAATGTCGTACGCGAAACCAGAGACTACAGTCAGCGGGCAGATGCTGACTGTAGTAGATAAAGTCCCGTATCTGGGCAGCACGCTGTAGAAATATGTCAGCCTCAATGATGAGGTGGCAAGCAGAATAGCAAGGACCAGCATAGTCTTTGGTAGAATGCGCTCGATGGTGTGGGCACGTCGTGGCATCAGCGTCAAGACCAAACTCAAAGTCTACCGTGCCACCATCATTCTAACTCTACTCTACGCCAGCGACAGTTGGACTGTATACTTTGGACATGCACGGAGGTTAAACCACCTCCACTCAGGTTGAGGCGAATACTCCAAATCCGATGGGAAGATGGTGTCACTGACATCGAGGTTATCTCGAGGGCTGACATGCCCAGCATCCATGCACTGCTAGAAGACGCACGATTAGGATTGGTCGGACACCTCGTTTATATGTCAGACGAACGGCTCCCAAAACAGCGCTCCTCTAAGGTGAGCCGTGAGAGGGATGGCGCGAGAAAGGGCGCTCAAAAGAAATGTTTTAAAGAAAGTCTGAGGGACTCACTGAAAAGTTACCAGATTGATGTCACCACCTAGAAATGTCATGCGCAAAACAGATCTGACTGGAGACGCGCAGTCGAAGCGGGTGTAGCTACAAGCGAGGACCATCGTGTTGTTAAATCCCATAACAGACGCGAGACCTAGAAATCACGAACAGCGTGAACACCAACAACTTCTACAGACCTCATGTGCTCGTTATGTTTTTGTGCCCGTGTTGAGCCACATGCGGCACCCACAGCCAACATGGACAACTGTGACAAGGATGATGTCGGCGGTCCTCATCGACAAATATTATTATTATGTCTAGTCTAGCACTTTCTCTGACGCTTCCAGTTTTGGCCGTTCATCTAACATCCCTTCTCGATTTTTCTTGCGATTTATTAGTTGTTTTCGCTTGCATTTTTGTTACTGATGAAGGTTTTGTTACCGTAAAGTAAGGGCCGTTTTGTCCATATGCAGTCATTGAGTCGCTACCTATATTTTATCTAGCTCCACATCACACTATGTTGTCGGGCACAAAGTGTTAGAGAGTTGTTATTTTTAAGTGCACAGACAAATAATTTTTTTTCTTTACTACCAGCTATTGCTTAAAAACTAAGCCAGGTACCAATTTACTGCTGAGTTTTAAGGAACGTTACGAGAACGAGAGTTGAATCCTTAATTTTTGCCGTTAAATACGAATTCTCTTCCACTACGCTGATCACACTCTCTAATCTTATCACGAATTAACGAACTCAGATCGATACGATGAAAATATAGTCAACCGATTTGTACCGTGTCTGTCAAAGAGGCTTGAACCTTAGGCAGCGGTATTAATTATTCAACTCTCGCATCTGAGTGGTCCTGGGTTCATTCCCCAGTTGAGGCGGTAATGTTTTTACAGACCGCAACGGCACCCGGGTCGACCCGGCCTTAAATGGGTTCAGTCAGGGAAATAAAAGCGGCGAGGGAGAGGAGATGGCTACCGCCCTCATATAGTCGAGCCTTTTATTTGTGAGATCGCTAACACCTCACACCCCTAAGGCAGTAATTCTATGGCTTACATCAATTGCTTTGATAGATCCAGACGGATGGCAATCATTTCTGAGTTCTTTTCAGATCCCAATATATTAATTAACATTTCATCGTAATAAAAAATGTGTTTTACAAAAAGCCAGAAAAAATCAGCGGGCTTTTGGGGAGAAATGAATCACGTATTAGAAGAATAAAACAGGAGTTAGAAGTGGAGGAGGTGTGAAAGTAGTAGAACAGGTGTGTAAGTAGTAGAACAGGTGTGTAAGTAATAGAACAGGTGTGTAAGTAGTAGAAAAGGTGTGTAAGTAGTAGAACAGGTGTGTAAGTAGTAGAACAGGTGTGTAAGTAGTAGAACAGGTGTGTAAGTAGTAGAACAGGTGTGTAAGTAGTAGAACAGGTGTGTAAGTAGTAGAACAGGTGTGTAAGTAGTAGAACAGGTGTATAAGTAGTAGAACAGGTGTGTAAGTAGTAGAACAGGTGTGTAAGTAGTAGAACAGGTGTGCAAGTAGTAGAACAGGTGTGTAAGTAGTAGAACAGGTGTGTAAGGAGTAGAACAGGTGTGTAAGTAGTAGAACAGGTGTGTAAGTAGTAGAACAGGTGTGTAAGTAGTATAACAGGTGTGTAAGTAGTAGAACATGTGTGTAAGTAGTAGAACAGGTGTGTAAGTAGTAGAACAGGTGTGCAAGTAGTAGAACAGGTGTGTAAGTAGTAGAACAGGTGTTTAAGTAGTAGAACAGGTGTGCAAGTAGTAGAACAGGTGTGTAAGTAGTATAACAGGTGTGTAAGTAGTAGAACATGTGTGTAAGTAGTAGAACAGGTGTGTAAGTAGTAGAACAGGTGTGTAAGTAGTAGAACAGGTGTGTAAGTAGTAGAAAAGGTGTGTAAGGAGTATAACAGGTGTGTAAGTAGTAGAACAGGTGTGTAAGTAGTAGAACAGGTGTGTAAGTAGTAGAACAGGTGTGTAAGTAGTATAACAGGTGTGTAAGTAGTAGAACAGGTGTGTAAGTAGTAGAACAGGTGTGTAAGTAGTAGAACAGGTGTGTAAGTAGTAGAACAGGTGTGTAAGTAGTAGAAAAGGTGTGTAAGGAGTAGAAAAGGTGTGTAAGGAGTAGAGCAGGTGTGTAAGTAGTAGAAAAGGTGTGTAAGTAGTAGAACAGGTGTGTAAGTAGTAGAACAGGTTTGCACGCTCTTGTTCATCGTTGATGTAACAGTATCGTCAAGAGTGTTGACTATGTTGAAAAATGTTTTTTGAAGGCGAAACATCGCTATTTTTAAATGTTATGGTTTTCATGAAATAATATTGGAGTCATTACATTCGGAGCGCATCTCGTGTTCACACACGCACACATACAGACACATACACCTACAAAGACATAGGCACGCACACACACAAACGTGCAAAAACACACACATATACACATATTTACGTACAATATGATGCGGCCCAATGAAAACCATCTGCCACAACTACAGTGCACAAAACAACAACAACAACAACAACAACATAATCATCAGTTATTGCTGTTGGAAGCCACCCATGTTGAGCTCATTTATTTGTTGACCACGTAGCAGGTTACGGTGGCTCCTCCTACATCCTGGTGAATGATCGTTACAGTGAGTTGGTGCTGTTCAATAATCCAGCTACCATGAGGATTACTGGCTCGATCGCCACATCGGTGGCCAGACTGCTGTGCCACAGTGTGTTTCCGGGAGCGCGTGCGCGGATGACATGTTCGGGTCTTGACAGTACGTTTAACCTGAAGTTAATTACTCTTAGCTCAAATCTTGATCAGTACGTTTCACTTGGCCCTAGCTACTATTGACTCCAACCTTGTTCAGTATGTTTCACCTGACACTATTTACTCTTACTCCTACATTGATCTATATGTTTCACCTGACATTATTTACTCTAACTCCTACATTGATCTATATGTTTCACCTGACACTATTTACTCTTACTCCCACATTGATCTATATGTTTCACCTGACACTATTTACTCTTACTCCCACATTGATCTGTATGTTTCACCTGACACTATTTACTCTTACTCCCACATTGATCTATATGTTTCCATGACACTGGTGCTACTCTGCGCTCCCAAAACAACAACAATGACATATTATAACAATTATAAACACCGACGGGCATAATTAAATTGCACTTTTAATGACATCAAAAACAAATAATCGCGAGAGAGAGAGAGAGAGAGAGAGAGAGAGAGAGACGGACAGAGAAAGAGACACAGAGAGAGAGACAGAGAGAGAGCCAGAGAGAGAGAGAGGGCCAGAGAGAGAGAGGGCCAGAGAGAGAGAGAGGGCCAGAGAGAGAGAGGGCCAGAGAGAGAGAGAGGGAATACAACTAGCACAAGAAATGGACAATGCTTAGAACTTCTAACTGATGACAGAGAACAAATGAATAAATTATGCAAATAGTAGGCACTCAAAGAGTAAAAAAGAAACAAAAAGACGATTTTATCCCCGCAACATGAAAACACGATGTACAATAAAAACAAATCAATGAAAGGAAACGCAGACTTTATAATGTGGCGGACAGCAGGTATAATAAACACAATCAATCAAAAAGAGCGAGGTAGCAGCACGTAAATGTTACAGGCAATTAACTCCAGCAGGCAAACAAATGCAGATGTTGGGCCAGGAGGTTCTCACAAATAATGAACACAATCATCAACACAATCATCAACACACAGGGATAGAGACGGAATAATCCATCACTCTATCATTATGACGCGGAATTCAAAAGCAATTAAGGACAGGTGAAAGATACTGGTCACAGTAGGACTGAAGAGTAATGAGGGCCAGGTGAAAGATACTGGTCACAGTAGGACAGAAGAGTAATGAGGGACAGGTGAAAGAAACTGGTCACAATAGGACTGAAGAGTAATGAGGGACAGGTGAAAGATACTGGCCACAATAGGACTGAAGAGTAATGAGGGACAGGTGAAAGATACTGGTCACAGTAGGACTGAAGAGTAATGAGGGACAGGTGGAAGATACTGGTCACAATAGGACTGAAGAGTAATGAGGGACAGGTGAAAGATACTGGTCACAGTAGGAATGAAGAGTAATGAGGGACAGGTGAAAAATACTGGTCACAATAGGACTGAAGAGTAATGAGGGACAGGTGAAAGATACTGGTCACAGTAGGACTGAAGAGTAATGAGGGCCAGGTGAAAGATACTGGTCACAGTAGGACAGAAGAGTAATGAGGGACAGGTGAAAGATACTGGTCACAGTAGGACTGAAGAGTAATGAGGGATAGGTGAAAGATACTGGTCACAGTAGGACTGAAGAGTAATGAGGGATAGGTGAAAGATACTGGTCACAATAGGACTGAAGAGTAATGAGGGACAGGTGAAAGATACTGGTCACAGTAGGACTGAAGAGTAATGAGGGACAGGTGAAAGATACTGGTCACAATAGGACTGAAGAATAATTAGGGACAGGGGAAATATACTGGTCACAGTTGGACTGAAGAGTAATGAGGGACAGGTGAGACATATTGGTCACAGTAGGACTGGAGTAATGAGGGACAGGTGAAAGATATTGGTCACAGCAGGACTGAAGAGTAATGAGGGACAGGGGAAACTTACTGGTCAAGGTGGGATCGAAGAGTAATGAGGGACAGGTGAAAGATACTGGTCACAGTAGGACTGAAGAGTAATGAGGGGCAGGTGAAAGATACTGGTCACAGTAGGACTGAAAAGTAATGAGGGACAGGGGAAGCATACTGGTCACAGTAGGACTGAAGAGTAATGAGGGACAGGTGAAAGATACTGGTCACAGTAGAACTGAAGAGTAATGAGGGACAGGGGAAACATACTGGTCAAGGTGGGATCGAAGAGTAATGAGGGACAGGTGAAACATTATAATCAAGGTAGGACTGAAGGGTAATGAGGGACCGGTGAAACATACTGTTTCTGTTTCTGTTTCTGTTCTGTTTCTGTTCTGTTTCTGTTTCTAAGAATCGACGTCACTGCACTCCGGGCATACCCATAGGTGTTCAGTCTCTCTCATCAAATGGCGTAAGGTATAAATACTGATGGTCCCTGTAGCTCGCTGGTTGTACACGCTCCTGCGCCGTCCTCTCATGCGCCCCACTCCGCTCGAACCTCGTTCAATGTCGAAACTTTGCAGTCTGTGGATTGCTGCTTCATCTATTGCGGTGTGCTCTTCCAGCAGGCGGTCATTGATTGATTTCAAAATGTCACTTCTGTCTATCACCAATGTGCCCATGATGGGAGCCCGTGAAGCCAAGATGTCAGCTCTTTCATTGTCCTGAACCCCGGCATGAGCAGGACCGTAGATCTAGGTCAACGCCTAGAGGGTTGAGGCCTCAACAGCAGCTATCCACTCGTACCTAAGCCATCCCTTCTGTACTTTCTGAAGTGCGGCTTGAGCGTCTGTCACGATGACTGCCTTTGTTATAGAAGTCTCAGATATCCATTTCAGTGCTGAGGTCACTGCTTCCGTCTCCATTCTCATACTGGAGGTTGTTGACATGTATGCCCTACTGCCTCTCACTTTAGCCGAGAAACCCCAGCCTGATGTCCCACTGCGCACGACTGACCCGTCGGTGTATATGACAGCGTCACTGTCCTGGGTGTTCTCAGTTATCAGCTGATTTACCTCGTGTTCTGCTCTCTCGTTGTTCCGTTCTCTGCATTCCTTGCCTAAGGTTATGATGACTCTCTGGTACTCTATCATTATATCACTAGTGTGGACCCATTCTTCCCCTTTGACTATCGTCTCAGCTGGAGTGACGTGTCTCAGTCTGTGCCATCCATGACGACCCTCTCTTGATTCTTGCTCCCTTGATGTCTGAGATACTACTGTGCAGAGGATGTCGAGTGTCAATGGTGGCACGCATATAGGCTTTGACTTGTGCCACAGATAACAATCCCAACTTGTACTGCATCATCACAATCGGAGTATCTCTAGTGCAGCCCAGAACCAGACGCATAACTTCATTCTGGATGCGGTCCAACCTTTCACACTGTGTTCTTGATAGTGTGAGGATGCCTAGTCCGTAATCGATTACAGACAACACGACCTGACGCAATAGGATGAACAGGAGGCGTTTTTCCAAGTCGGCAGCAGCCATGGTCTTGAGTGCTCCTAACCCTCTCTTGCATCTTTGTACGGTGTGGTAGACATGGCAGTTATAGGAAAGACTGCGATCAAAAGTCACTCCGAGGTATTTCAACCTGTCACACCTGTCGATGGCGCAACCATCAAAAGTGATGCCCCGCAGTTCAGCCTTTACTATGGAATTATTCAAAGAGCACCACATCATGCAGGCCTTGTTCGGATTGATCTTGGAGTTTGAGTCGCTGCACCACTGTAAGATTCCCTGCAAGGTTTCCTGGATGTCTTTGACCAACTCTTGCCTGTTTGAACCAGTCCTGTACGTTAGGATGTCATCGGCAAATGTCAACGTTCGTCCTGTCCCTGTGGGTTGAATATTGGCCACTTTTACTGTGTAAATGTTGAACAGCACCGGTGAGAGCGGAGATCCTTGAGGCAGTCCTGGACATATTTGCCTCGGTTCTGATGTCCACGATCCCACGCGCAGCGCAACATTTCTTTCTATCAGGGCAGCTGATATCCAACTAACCAGCCACAGGTTTAAACCACACTGCTGCAGACAGGTAATTAAGGTCCCAAAATCGACACGGTTGTATGCCTCTTCCAGGTCGAGTGCCACCGCGACTGTTTCTTGCTTTGACTGAAACCCCTCGTACACATCATACGCGAAAGTTCCAGCGTTAGCCCAGGTCTCCTTCGCTGTTCTATAGCTGCCCAGCGTATCGGGTAGAATCTGCTCCCGTTCTAGGTAGGCCATTATCTTCCTGGCCACTATCTTCTCGAGAAATTTGCCATATACATTTTGTATGGTGATTATTCGATAGCTGCCGAGAAGCGTGGAGTCCTTACCAGGTTTAGGCAGTGGGCACAGATAGCTATGAAGCCAGTCCTCAGGCACATATGCCTTCTCTATAGTGTGGTTGAACTCCTTCACCATATTTCTTATATCTGTCTCATCCAACTGCTTGATGTGGCAATACTGAACTCCATCAGGACCTGGGGCTGTGTTTGTGCTTGTACGTAGGCTATTTACGACCTCTGCCTCGGTGATAAGGTCTACATAAGCCTTTCTCCTGATGGCTGCCTCTAAGATGCCTTTCCGAGTTTCCTGACAGGCATATATGTCGCCTTTGTCAGTCTGGGAACATATCGACTGAAAAAACGTAGACCCTTCTCTTCATCTGTCTTCAGGAGCCCTCCTGTGGTGTCTTGAATGTTGGAGATAGCTGACTTATAGTCTTTCCATTCATCTTTCGGTGCATGTGCCAGAACTTCTGGAGGGTATTATCATTACCCACTCCTGTGATAAACTCATGCCATTGCTCACTTTTGGACTCCTTAGCTAACGCTTTAAAGGAATTTGTAGCTTTGCGTTTTACCTCCTCCTTCTCGTTCAATGCGTCGACATTATTACCAGCCCTCTTTCTGGTTTTACACCAAACCTTTGTTGTCGCCTCCTTTTCTTTCCAGGCCGTATCAACATCTTGAGTTCACCTGGGTGGTTGGACAAAAAGGGATGTAGTGGTCCTGCGTCCTATCGTCTGGCGCAGCTTGTTCACCACATTATCCTGTTCGTACGTGTATCTGAACACCTGTTTGGCTTTTCGGTGTCTGGTGTGTTTTCCTCTGGGTATAAGTGCATACTGATCAGGGTGGTATCGACGAGTAATGAGGGACACGTTAAACATACTGGTCAAGGTAGGTGTGAAGAGTAATGAGGGACATGTGAAACATACTGGTCAAGGTGGGATTGAAGAGTAATGAGGGACAGGTGAAACATACTGATCAAGGTAGGACTGAAGGGTAATGAGGGACAGGTGAAACATACTGATCAAAGTGAGAGCCAAGAGTAATAAGGACATGGGAAAGATACCGACATGGTGAGAACCAAGAATAATGAGGGACAGGTGAAACACACTGATCAAAGTGAGGGCCAAGAGCAAATGAGGCAGGGAAAGCATACTGATCGATGTCAAAGCCAAAAATAATTAGTGTCAGGGAAAATATATTGGTCAAGGTGAGATCCAAGAGTAATTGGGGTCTTGGGAAACGTACTGATCAAGGTGAGAGCCAAGAGTAATTATGGTCTTGGGAAACGTACTGATCGAGGTGAGAGCCAAGAGTAATTATGGTCTTGGGAAACGTACTGATCGAGGTGAGAGCCAAGAGTAATTGGGGTCTTGGGAAACGTACTGACCGAGGTGAGAGCCAAGAGTAATTATGGTCTTGGGAAACGTACTGATCGAGGTGAGAGCCAATAGTAATTATGGTCTTGGGAAACGTACTGATCGAGGTGAGAGCCAAGAGTAATTGGGGTGTTGGGAAACGTACTGATCGAGGTGAGAGCCAAGAGTAATTATGGTCTTGGGAAACGTACTGATCGAGGTGAGAGCCAAGAGTAATTATGGTCTTGGGAAACGTACTGATCGAGGTGAGAGCCAAGAGTAATTATGGTCTTGGGAAACGTACTGATCGAGGTGAGAGCCAAGAGTAATTATGGTCTTGGGAAACGTACTGATCAAGGTGAGAGCCAATGTCATGAATGAGTCTCTCGTAGCATCGTTGCATGTGTGATCTCGTTGTACGTGTCCGCCTCGAGTGTCGGAGGTGGCGTGGAAACCGGGTTTTTTTAACGTGGATCTTCTAGTAAATATACATCTAATCTATGGCTAGTGAGATCGAACTCCTGTGTTCTGTGTCGAGCACATTCAAATTCCTTGACAGTTGGACAACGAAAATGAAACAACGGCCGATTCCTTGACAAAATTCAAATGATAATATAATATAAATATCTACTGTAACGTCGCCAATAGGTAGTATAAACAGTGACATCACAAACGTCGTAAATAGTCGCTTTAAACAGCTACTTCACAAACATCGGCAATATCCACTATAAACAGCTACAGCACAAACATCGGCAATATCCACTATAAACATCTACATCCCAAACATCGGCAATATCCACTATAAACAGCTACATCACAAACATCGGCAATATCCATTATAAACAGCTACATCACAAACATCGGCAATATCCACTATAAACAGCTACATCACAAACATCGGCAATATCCACTATAAACAGCTACATCACAAACATCGACAATATTCACTATAAACAGCTACATCACAAACATCGTCAATAGCTACTATAAACAACTGCATCAGAAACATCGGCAATATCTACTATAAACAGGTGCATCAGAAACATCACCAAGGCCATTATGAATAGCTACAGAAACAGACCTAATAGGCACTATAAACAGCTACATCAGAGACGTTGCCAATAGCCAAACAGCTACAGCAACATCCTCTAGTCAGTATAAACAGCTGCATCAGACACATCATCAATAAATCTATAAACGGTTACAACAGAAACATCGCCTATTTTAAATAATTACAGAAACAACGCCCAGCAACGACCTCATCAGGTTTAAACAACGTTACAAAATAAGGACTAACTCGTTCTCACCGGCCTATGAAGAAGACGATTTACAAACTTGGAAATACAAGAACAGCATATAACGAGCAGTTGGAGACATCAGATATTGTTTGTATCTCTGGTGTAGGAGCGGACATGTCCACTTTACTATTCCCTACAGCTCAGGGGTAAGAGCGATTGAGTCTCAGGAAACGAAAGAGGAAATCATTGATGTGAGAGTAACGGTTTCTCAACCTCCAAGTTTCAAGCGTATCCCGATCTAGTCATATTGGAGATAAGCGAAAAAGCACGGAAATCCCATGTGCCCGCTATACACGTAAAATAACTCTTGACAGTTGAAAATCGATAAGAGTAGGTTGAAAAGGTACAATTCCTAAAAAGTAGTGTCGGTCCTAATCAATACTCAGTCGCCGTGCCACAGACACAGTAAGCCGCATGATAATTGCAAAAATTTAAAGGAGAGTGCGGCACCGTGGTTTGGATGCCCGCCTGCTGACAATGAGAGCAGCGGATCGAATTTCACACGCGCCTTCAGGGTGAGGCCCTTCCATTACACTTTGGTTGGGCTGGCATCTGATAGCGCATAAACCTAGCATAGGTACATACAGACGCACACATACATCCAGGCACTGGTTTACGCGTCTTAATATCGCCCAATTGACTACCGTCTGGGATGAAATAGGCGCGCCTCCGCCAGTTGAAACTAGTGAGGCAAACACGTCAACAACAACACAATTTTAAAAGCGGGTAAGTCGTATGCTTTTTTGTTTGGGGTGAAATAAACAAACATAGCCAGCACACAACGGGGCGACAACAGTTGCGAGGCGGCTTGTAGTCTTCAGCCTAACAAACCCCTCGACTACCTCAGCCGTGGGAATAAAGTCCAGAGACTTTACATGAAAAACTGAGGCAATTTATCCTTCAGCTGCAATATTTATCAGTGCCTCATGTTTATCTAAGGTGTGGGACTTGGAAAGCGTGACATGTTTGTATTTAGTGGTCTACAGATATGATCTATTTCTGTAGTGTGTGTGTGTGTGTGTGTGTGTGTGTGTGTGTGTTTGGGTGGGTGGGTGGGTTTGGGTGTGTGTGTGTGTGTGTGTGTGTGTGTGTGGGTGGGTGGGTTTGGGTGTGTGTGTGTGTGTGTGTGTGTGTGTCTCTCTCTCTCTCTCTCTCTCTATCTCTCTCTCTGAGAAACGAGAAGATGAAGGCGACTTACAGGAAATGGTAGGCATGGTATTTCACCAAAGTGAAAACAAAGGCCTCATATTAAATAACAAGAAATCAGAAGTGATGGTAGTGACTAGGAAACCATGCTCTCCAGACAAGTTATCACGTTTAAATACATTGTCACGTACATAACATCAGATGGAAGATACAATTACGAAATAAAATGCAGAATAGTCCAAGCAAAATCGGTCTTCTAGACAATGAAAGGAATATTGTGCAACAATCCCTTGTCGCTGGACCTGATGAAGAGAGTCCTTGGATGATACGTGTAACCAGTACTGACATATGGCAGTGGATCAGGGACAATTAGCAAGTAAGCGCTAAGATCTTTGGAAGCAGCGAAGATGTGGATTTAGAGAAGAATGCTGCGGATTCCAGTGACTACAAAGAAGACTAATGGTACAGTACTCGAGGAGGCACACATACCAAGATAACTTATTTCAAGAATCAGAATAAAACAGTCATCCTTTTTGGGGGCATGCTATGAGAAGAGGCGGCTTGTAGGTCTTCGTGACAAAGAGAAAGATAGCAGGAAAAAGAGACAAGAGAAGGCAGAGAGATAATATGTTGGACAGCCTGAAAAAGAGGAAGACCGAGAGAGAAGATGTTGGACAGCCTGAGAAAGAGGAAGGCCGAGAGAGAAGGTGTTGGACAGCCTGAGAAAGAGGAAGGCCAAGAGAGAAGATGTTGGACAGCCTGAGAGACAGACGAAGGCCGAGAGAGAAGATGTTGGACAGCCTGAGAGACAGACGAAGGCCGAGAGAGAAGATGTTGGACAGCTTGAGAGACAGGGGAAGACCGAGAGAGAAGATGTTGGACAGCCTGAGAGACAGACGAAGGCCGAGAGAGAAGATGTTGGACAGCCTGAGAGACAGGGGAAGGCCGAGAGATAAGATGTTGGACAGCCTGAGAGACAGAGGAAGGCCGAGAGAGAAGATGTTGGACAGCCTTAGAGACAGACGAAGGCCGAGAAAGAAGATGTTGGACAGCCTGAGAGACATAGGAAGGCCGAGAGAGAAGATGTTGGACAGCCTGAGAGACAGACGACGGCCGAGAAAGAAGCAGTTGGACAGCCTGAGAGACAGAGGAAGGCCGAGAGAGAAGATGTTGGACAGCCTGAGAGACAGACGAAGGCCGAGAAAGAAGCTGTTGGACAGCCTGAGAGACATAGGAAGGTCGAGAGAGAAGATGTTGGACAGCCTGAGAGACAGAGGAAGGCCGAGAGAGAAGATGTTGGACAGAGAATATCAACAATATCCTGAGAATATCATGAGGGACAGTCAACAACCGAATAGGTAAGGGACACACGTAATAGAAATGGATGGATGTCCACGATCTCCAACGCCAACCGGCATGGCACCTGATGATGATAGTAAATTGGTTGAAAAAGCAGACTCATTTAGATCTATTCTTGGGGACGGCGTGGCCTAGTGGTTAAGTGGCACGGCTCACAACCCGAAGGTGCTGGGTTCGATCCCCGTCATGCATGCTGCAGTCGGATGCACTGGGTCGACAGGCGCAAAATAAAAACCACAGTGCAACGCACACCGCCTTGTGGAAAATAAGGCGAACGAAAAAAACAAAAACAAATACCTATTCTGGGTGTGCGTTGTTGAAATGACCACAGAAATGAGTTTTTCTGGGTTTTTTTCATTGTTTGTGTGCGTTCGCCTTATTTCTCTAATCCCCAAAGTGGTGTTCGTTGCACTGTGGTTTTTATTTTGCGCGTGTCGGCTTAGTGCATCCGACTTCAGCATGTATTTTATGTAAGGGTCTGCTTCCTCCTGCATTTTCTAAGAGTTTGCTTCCCCGGGGTAACGGCCGGTGCTGTGATTGGAATCGAACCCAGCACCTTTGGACTGGGAGCCGTGACACTTAACCACTAGACCACACGTTCCTTACAGGAAGTGGATAACGTTCTTTTACAAGATCGGCGTATCTGTTACTTTTCAACTACAAACGTATTTATTACACCTTAACTGAACGTCTTTATTTAGAAGACTGCAGAGTCTTTATACAATCAGTTTCTTCAACTTCACTTGATCTAAAAACTATGAGCATCCAATCTATTATTAAATTCATTAATTGACCCTGAACCCACTATTTCCTGTGGCAATGCATTCCTAGCATTCGCAACTCTCTGACCAAAATCGTATTTCCTATTATCTAATCTGGCACTTTCTTTAATTAATGTATCCGCTTGTTCTTGTAGTCGGCTATACTTTGACAAAGTTTTAATAGTCTATTTGATCCTTTCCGTTGATTATTTGCTAAACCTGTATTAAATCAGCTCTATTTCTTCTCTTGTCTAGACTAGCTCGGTTTTTCTCAGTCTTTACAAATTCCGAACATTTTCAGCTGTTTTGTCACACTACTCTTGTATTTCTCCAGCTTGTTTCCCTCAACGATAACAACACATGAACAGAGTACTACAATCCAGGTCTAACTAATACTTTATTTAGTTTGACTATCACTTCCTTGCTCCTATGTTTAATATTTCATTTCATCATACCTAACATCGCATTGTCTTTCTCACTGCTACATGGACTTGTTCGTTCACCTTACCTGTATGATATATTCTAACTACTAGTCGATATAAACAATCTAAAATGATCTACCTACGAAAGGTGTGTAATCTTCAGCTACCTGGCAGCAGGCACAATCAGTCTATTTGAATACCAGTATTCCAAGAATACAAATTCTCACCCCCCTCCCCCCCCCCCCCCCCCATCTCCAACCACCCCACCCCCCTCGGACTGGTATCTGAAACCGGGTCTCCTCGTAGCTGTCAACATTCGGCAGCAGCCAACACCCCCCGCCCCTTTTTCTTCTGCGGCTCCCCCCTTTTTTCCTCATCAACCCCTCAATGGGCAGCCTGTGTTTGACAGAGTGACCTAACCAGGTGAGGGTACCTGAATAGTTTTTACCAGCCAGTGAATCCGAATCTGCCTACCTCTGCATGTGAAGGCTGAATTCGACCGGATGCACCTGGGAGATCGACCACGTGTTGGTTCAACTGGCATGGCTGCGAACATCATCGGTGCGCTGTGCAGCACAAAGAGTGAGGCGAGGCAAGTGATAAGTCCTGGTCATCCACTGCATCTAAGTTCATCTCCAGTCATCTTGACTTGTCTTGCCACTAGTTCCAGGTGAGATTGCGCAAGAAAGTGAGGACAGCGGATTATGTTTAAACAAAATGATGCTCGCACACCAGATAAACGCATCCCCTTGCAGCTGTTGTACGATGAGCTCAAAACAGGCAGAACCTCATCAGAGGAACATACGAAACGTTGCAGGGACTCCTTGACATTTCACTGAAAAACTTCAACATTGATGCCACTTCCCGTAAGATGGATAGACATAATCCTTCCACCTGGCGCTAGCATCACTCTAGTTGCTCAGATCGCAGAGCGAAACTTCATCGCGGAGGTTCAGAGAAAACGTGGCACCTGAAATAGCAGAACGCATGACGACTCACATATATGTGCATGGTGCGAAAGAGTGCCGTGCCAGGAGTAGTCTTTACAGTCACATGAGAACACAAATCACAACACAAGTCTGATATCGGTCGCCATCTTCCTTTCCGATAAGTAACTATTGTTTATATCATTAACCAAAATCAATACGCAAGTCACTCTTTGATGCATTATTTCAAATTGAGAAACATGCGGAGTGGCATTCATCACCTGTGATTGACGAATATCATCAACAAAGTGCAGATACAAACAAGACAACATCGAAACAAAATATACTTACAGCCACAGACGTAGTCATTGTAACAAATTATGAAGTTTCAGCAAAATATGCGTTGAAGTGTATTCTCTCTCAAGACTCAAACTGTATTATATATTTCGTTCTGCGTCAGCTGACCTCACAATCTGTGCCAATGCCTGCAACATAAATGATACCTTCAAACATTTATAATTAATTCCAAATATCTAGAATAAAATTATTCTTTTAAATATTGATGATTAATTCCAGATATCTGGAATACAGAGATATCTTCAAATATTGATGATTATTTCCAAATATCTAGAATAAAATTATTCTCTTAAATATTGATTATTAATTCCAGATATCTGGAATACAATTATACTTTTAAATATTTCTGATTAATTAGAGATATCTGGAATACAATGATACCTTCAAATATGTATGATTAATTCCAGGTATTCAAATATATATGATTAATTTCTGATATCGCAAATATGCTTTGAAATATTTTGTGTTAGTACCTGATAATTGTAACAAAAATGTACCTTCAGCTATTTCTTTTATATCTGCAACAAAAGTATTCCTTCAGCTTGATAATGTATTTCAAAATACTGTATAATTTCATTTTTTTTTTAAATTTAATGATTGATATCTGCAAAAAAATATGTTCATATATTTGTTTTTAATATGCTGCAACCTTGAACTTCTACATTAAACTCTTCAATATTTCTGTTTTTAATGCCTTATTTTTTGCAACAATTTTATACCTTCAAATATTTGTTTTTGATACCTGATAACTTCATCAAGATTATACTTTCAAAACAGTGTTATTAATGCCTGATATTGACAACAAATGTGTACATTCAAATATGTGTAGGCTATGTGTAATACCTGCAACAACAAAAATACCTTCAAATATGTTATATTAATGCCTTATATCTTCAACAAAGATGTGCCTCCAAATATGTGTTTTTGATGTTTTTGCCAGAAATGTACATATTTAGTTGTCCATCGCAAGCGATGATATAACGGGCGCTATATTTGGATTATAGTGCGGCAAAACTGCGCTGGTCATCAACCTCACTCTCTTGTCCCGAGCTACCTTGGACCAGTAAGTCAAGACGAACAGAGGTAATTCAGGATGCCGGCACTTTGGTCCCACCTTTTTGAGACCAGGGGTCGTTTGAAACCGACGGGACTGCAGCTCACACCATTTTCCGTTCATGGCTTTGAGAGGCAAGTGTCTTTCCACCCGGTAACAGCGACCCTCAAATTTGCAATTAATGTCTGATGTGTTTGCAAATTGATACCTTCAAATATATATTATTAATGCCTGACATCTACAACAAAGGTTTACCTCTACAGCATTTTTACTAATAGCGGCAGTGAGGATACAATTTCAAAGTTGTTAGTAATAACTGCAACAAAAGTTATACTTCAACTGGTTCTGCTAAGGTCTGCAACACGGTTATACCTTCATGGATGTCGTGACTTATACCTATAAGTTAACTATACCTTCCCAGTTTTTACATATATTTGCAACATAGTTATACCTTTGCGTAGTTTTTACTTATATCTCATCATCATCATATAGCGTGTCCTTTGCAGGACGTCGCTCTCACGACAGCCTGTCTGTAGAAAACAATGTCTACCGCCAGTCTTCCGGCCTGCTCCAAGGTCAAATCTAACGTCTCCTTGATGTCCTGAGTCCATCGCCTACTTGGTAGGCCCCTGCCTCTCCTTCCAATGACCATGCCCTCTATAACCACTCTCTCCAGTTCGTTGAATCGTTTGACGTATTCAAAAAACTTCAATTTTCGTGCCATTACATCATTACTTATATACAACACGTATATACTTTTCTATTGTTTAATATTAATTACGACAAGGTTATAATTTGTAGGTTCTTTCTTGTACATACAGCACAGTTATACCTTCAAATTTTTCACAATAATTGCATTAAAGTTATGATTTCAAAGTTAATACTGAGGTGTACAGCCAATTTATAATTTTGTTGTTTTTAGCGGCAACGTGAACAACGTCATTTCTTCAAAAGTGTTGCTGATTCCTGGAACAAAGTTATACTTTTACAGATTTTACTGATGCTGGAAACAGTGACATACCTACACATTTTTTACTGATGCCTAAAACAGTTATTATAGCTTTACAGATGATATTAATGCCTGCAAACACGATTATATCTTCACAGATTTTACTGATGTCTGTGACAAAGTTATATCTTCACAGATTTTACTGATGTCTGTGACAAAGTTATATCTTCACAGATTTTACTGATGTCTGTGACAAAGTTATATCTTCACAGATTTTACTGATATCTGTGACAAAGTTATATCTTCACAGATTTTACTGATGTCTGTGACAAAGTTATATCTTCACAGATTTTACTGATGTCTGCGACAAAGGTTTACCTTCACATAGTTGAATTATGCCTATAATAAGTTAAATCTTAACATATTTTACTAATACCTGCAACCTAAATTATATCTTCCCCAAGTCTGCAGCACAAATATACATTCAAGATATTACTGATGAACGGAAATAAATGTATACCTTCATAGAGTTTACTGATGACTGCATCAAAGTTATACCATCAAGATTGTTACTAATGCCTGCAACACAGTTATACCTTTAAAATGTTTTGCAATGCTTGCAACAAAGGTACATTTTCGAGATTTTACTAATGCCTGCAACAAACTGTTATAATAGCTGTCCATCGTTGTCGATGAGGACCGCCGACATCATCCTTGTCACAGATTTCCCTGTTGGGTGTGAGTGCGCATGTGGCTGAACAGGCCAATGCGAGCACGAAAACATCTGCTACATATCGGGCACACGAGTTTGTAGAAGGGGAGGGTGTTCCCGCTGCTCGGGATTTCCGCGTCTCGCGTCTGTTCTGGGCTTTCACAACACTGTCATCTTCACCGGCAGCTACACCCGATTTGACTGCGCTTCTCCAGTCAGATCTGTTTTTCGCAAGACATTCCCAGGTGTCGAAGTCTATCTGGCAACTTTTTAGTGAGTCCTTCAGACCGTCTTTAAAACGTTTCTTTGGGCGCCCTCTCTCGCGCCATCCGTCTCTCAGCTCGCCGTAGAGAAGCTTCTTTGGGAGCCGCTCGTCTGACATACGGACGAGGTGTCCGGCCCATTCTAGTCGTGCTTTTTCTAGCAGTGCATGTATGCTGGGCATGTTAGCCCTCGAGAGAACCTCGATGTCAGTGACACGATCTTGCCATCGGATGTGGAATATTCGCCTCAGGCAACCTGTGTGGAAGTGGTTTAACCTCCTTACATGTCCAGAGTATACAGTCCAGCTTTCGCAAGTATATAGTAGGGTTGGAATAATGGTTGCACGGTAGACTTTGAGTTTGGTCTTGACGCTGATGCCACGACGTGCCCAGACCATCGAGCGCATTCTACCAAAGGCTGTGCTGGCCTTTGCTATTCTGCTTGCCACCTCATCGTCTAGGCTGACAGATCTCGACAGCGTGCTGCCCAGATATGTGAATTTGTCTACGGCATTCAACGTCTGCCCGCTGACTGTAGTCTCTGGTTTTGTGTACGGCATGCCTGGTGCTGGTTAGTACATGATCTCTGTTTTTTTGGCATTTATGGTCAGGCCAAAATTTTCGCATGCGGCAGAGAACTGGTCCATTCCAACCTGCATGTTCAATTCTGAGTTGCTCATTAGAGCGCAGTCGTCAGCAAATACAAGTTCCCTGATTATGTCGCCAGCCACTTTGGTTTTGGCCTTCATTCTTCTGGAATTGAGTAACTTGCCATCTGTGCGGTACTTTATGGATATTCCAAGCTCCAATGATCTGAAGGCGTCTGTCATCTAACATCATGCTGAACAAAGTCGGGGCGAGTACACATCCTTGTTTTACTCCGTTTGATACTAGAAACGTTTTAGAGATTGCACCGCTGTCCAGTACACGAGCACACATGCCTTTGTGTAGCTGTTTCACCATTGTTATGAACTTGTTGGGGCAGCCAGACTTAGACATTATCATCCACAGCCCTCCTCTGTTTTATCAAATGCCTTTGTCAAATCAATAAATGTGGTGTACAAGGCCTGATTTTGTTCTCGACACTTCTCTTATACTTGGCGAGCGGCAAAAATCATGTCCACTGTTCCTCTTCCTGCTCTGAATTCACATTGGCTTTCTGGGAGGTGGTGGCTTTGTTCAAGGTGCTTGTTGAGCCTGTTTAGCAGTAAGCGCGCTAGGATCTTGCCTGCTACGGAGAGTAGCGATATTCCTCGATGATTGTCGCATTCCTGACGATTGCCTTTTCTTTTGTATAGGTGAACGATTGAGGCGTCCTTTAGCTCCTGCGGAATTTTACATTCAGCCCACATGTGACAGAAGAGTTCAGTGATCCTTCTGGTGAGGGATGGGCCAGCTGTCTTATATACCTCTGCTGGTATTGCATCAGCTCCTGGAGCTTTTCCTATAGATAGTGAACTGATTGCCCTGTCGACTTCCTCCTCAGTAATTACTTCATCCAACGCCAGGTTCAGTTCCACCTGCGGCATTCGCCGGATGGCCTCTTCATTTATGGACGATGGGTGGTTTAGTATTTTGCAGAAGTGGTCTGCCCATCTGTCTAGAATCTGAACCTTATCTGTTAGCAGTACCCCATCCGCACTGCGAACTGGAGTATTACTAGAGGGCTGCGGGCCGTAGAGAGCTTTCAGTGCCTCGTAAAACCGTTTGGTGTCATGACGCTCGGCGAACATCTCAATTTCGTCAGCTCTTTTGCTGAGCCAGGAGTCTTGCATCTCTCTAAGCCTGGTCTGGACAGCTTTGCGAGCAGTATTGAAGGCAGCTTTTGCTGCCGGAGATGGTGTGTCCTTCTGGTATTCCCTGTGCGCTTCATGTTACCGTCAAGATTTTTCTTATGGCTGTAACAAAGTTATAAATTCTCATATTTTAATTCGCTGCCGCAATACTGTTATACCTTCACAGAATATGCTAGCTGTTGCAGCTAATATGGATTGGCTTGGCTTCGTTCGTTCTCATTCTCCCGCTACCAAACCCTGAAAGGGCACAAGTAGCAGAATGTAGTCCAGAGAACGAAATGCGCTGTGTCGTAGTTTACAGCTTGATTGCCATATTTCCACCTTTCGGTCCAACACATCCGAATTCAGCAATCATTTTCTGAGTACCGGGCTAGCATTCCCTCTTCGACCCCTTCTCCTTAGCCAGTCTGCTTTGTTGCAGCCTGTTATCCAGGATCACCGCGTGGAGGCGTTGAAGGGACTTGGCAGTTCTGGTTCGCTGGCCCTGACGCTAGCAGTCAGTTTTGGGTCGCTGACCACTGCAGCTCATGCGCTGCTCAGCATCTTGATACCGCAGCTAATATGAAACCAGAACAGTTGGAAGTGATGACTGGTTTTCATATCTTCCCTCTCAATTTCTCCTAAAACTTGCAAGATCATGGTAGGCTAATACATCATTTTAATATATCCTATAAAATCATTAACTGTTTGATCAGCCCGGAGACTGGTTGTAAGGTTGTCTTAATCATGTCTCTCCATATTATACTATCGCATGGTTGATCCGTCCAAAAACTGGTTGTAGGGTTGCATGAGCATGTCTCTCCATTTGATACTATCGCATGGTTGATCCGTCCAAAAACTGATTTTGTTTGCAAGCGTGATCTGAAGGCGTTGGACATGAATACCTACAACTGGGAGGAGCTTACCAAAGACAGACCCGGCTGAAGTCAGGCTGTGTGTACTCGTCTGCAGTCAAGGGAAGACAGGATGGGTCAAGATGTAGAGTACAAACGTTTGCTGACTGCTCCCTATCTAGCGTGAAATCCGTTGTCTATCGAGACTGACAGAAGGCCAATCAAAATTCCCCCCCCCCCCCCAACAAATTTTTTTTTAAAAATCATATATATATATATATATATCCAGAGTGACAGAGAGGGAGAAAGAGAGAGAGAGAGACAGAGAGAGAGAGAGAGAGAGAAATAGAGAGAATGATAGATCACATGATCCCTCTGAATGTAGTTGATCTGTCTTTAGTCAACCACTTTTCAATTTTCAAAGCTTCTTAATAATATTTGACATACAGTTAAACATTCACAGTGTTGTATATTAACATTTGAAAAACAGTTAACAGTTATATTTGCACAGTTCTTAGTTAAAAATCGACAGACATTTAAACCTTCACAGTTTCAAATTAAAACTCGACACAGTTAAACCTTCACAGTTTCCAATTAAAATTCGACACAGTTAAACCGCCACAGTTTCCAATTAAAACTCGACACAGTTAAACCGCCACAGTTTCCAATTAAATCTCGACACAGTTAAACCACTAGTTTCCAATTAAAATTCGACACAGTTAAACCTTCACAGTTAAACCTTCATACTATTCGATACACAGATACCAGTTAAACCTTCACAAGTTTCATTTTAACATTTGACACTAATTTCAATGCGTCTTGTCGTGAATATGTAAGTATATATATATATATATATATATATATATATATATATATATATATATATATATAAATATAAATATATATTTATATATGCAAACACACACATACACACACACACACACACACACACACACATATATATATATGCACGCACACTGTTAAATATTTACAATTTCTTCCTAATTCCGGACTCAATTTCATTTTGTAAACACTGTTAAACCTTCATAATTTCGAATTAATATTTAGCAAACAGTTAAACCTTCAACATTTAAAATAATGATTAATACACAAGTTTACCTTCACAATTTTTGCTAAGGCCTGCCAGACAGATAAATCGTCTCTATTTGTAACTGAAGTTGATAACACTTAGAAATCACCTCTCAATTTATGTGAATCTATCCATTATCAAACGACTGAATAGACGTAACTAGCGCGGTTTGGTGACAGCCAACCCAATCAATGTAGCCACACGAGAGCGATCCGTCTCATTTCTGTAGGTCTTTGAACTAGAAATAAACAGCACAGAACGCTTTGAAACTCAGTTTTGTACTGTAAACAGCGATAAAGAGTGAGAGAGAGAGAGAGAGAGAGAGAGAGAGAGAGAGAGTGTGTGTGTATGAGAGAGTGGTAGTAATATTGAGAACGAATATCGTTACGCGTTCTACCCAACACACCCATGGCTTACTCAAACTTCAGTTATATGGCCAGTAATAGCTTCAGAGACGTGCCAATCCCCAAATCCACGCGATTTGCAGTTTTTTATAATCGGCGTGGCTAGTGTGACGGAGACAATCCAGACCACGTCAGTCCAAGTTTGCTGGTACTGTGCCACAACGTGTTGGCCCATTTGGTTTTTAGAGGGCGCTGTGTGTGCCATAGAGAAGAACAGAACCACTGGCATCAGTCAATCAATCATTCAAAACCATCTCTCCATTCGCCGAATAGGCCATTAACAATATCGTGAGGTACTCAGTGGTCTCGAGGTGATGTGCTCGCCGCGGGTGGTTGGACTTAGTGGTCTCGAGGCGAGGTGCCCGCAGCGGAGGGGGGGACTCAGTGGTCTCGGATGTGACGAGTTCGAATCACAGTGAAGACCGTTATTGTTTTCACGTGTATGTTCAAATCAACATTTCCCCGACTTCTGGGTAGTGAGATCGGACTCCCCTGATCTCTGGGTAGTGAGATCTGACTCCCCTGATATCTGGGTAGTGAGATCGGGCTCCCCTGATCTCTGGGTAGTGAGATCGGGCTCCCCTGATCTCTGGGAAGTGAGATCGGGCTCCCCTGATCTCTGGGTAGTGAGATCGGGCTCCCCTGATCTCTGGGTAGTGAGATCGGGCTCCCCTGATCTCTGGGTAGTGAGATCGGGCTCCCCTGATCTCTGGGTAGTGAGATCGGGCTCCCCTGATCTCTGGGTAGTGAGATCGGGCTCCCCTGATCTCTGGGTAGTGAGATCGGGCTCCCCTGATCTCTGGGTAGTGAGATCGGGCTCCCCTGATCTCTGGGTAGTGAGATCGGGCTCCCCTGATCTCTGGGTAGTGAGATCGGACTCCCCTGATCTCTGGGTAGTGAGTTCGGACTCCCCTGATCTCTGGGTAGTGAGATCGGACTCCCCTGATCTTTGGGTAGTGAGATCAGACTACCTTGATCTCTGGGTAGTGAGATCGAACTCCCCTGATCTCTAGGTAGTGTGATCGGACTCCTATGTTCAGTGTGGAGCAACTTAAAAATAAAATCCTTGGATGTTGGAAAACGATTAGTAGGCTGAACGGCCACTGCCCGGGTAAAATTGAAGTTAAAAATCTAGCCAAGTTATTTGTACCTTCCCCCAGGTGGTTTGTTAAGAGCAGCTAGAGATGGCGCCTAACTGGTGGCGGGTCTACTTAGCTCTAGTGTTTGAATCTATTAAGATGGACTCGGGGTTGAATGTGACTTCCATGAGGTCTTATTTTTTGCCGTTAGCCTTTCCTTCTGGCTACACGCACGGCCCAGTGGTCCTTGGAGTTGTTGACATAAATTGACGTGTGACAGTGTCCGGATGTTCCTGTTGCCTAAGTGATAGGATCGCGAGACGGTGCTCAAGCGAGACAAGTGTTGTCCTTAGCTGGTTCTCCATGGCTTTTGTCATAGACCAGGTTTCACTTCCATAACATAGCGCTGGTAGAGCCATGTCAGCTCGAAGTCTGCTGTCTCTCGTGGCGTCCGTTGCCGTCTTAATTGAGTTCAAGGTGGCTCAGCCCGCTCGTCAGCCACTGGAAATCTTTGACCAGGTTATTTTCTATGTTGAAGATACGGCCGATGTAAATGTGGACATCCTCCAGCGGTGTTTCGTTTAGGAGCACGGCGCTGGGGTTAGCATATCGGTTGCTCATGTCTTTCCTATATTTATGCTGGGTTCGGCTTTCTTGTCCTACTCTTCCAGCAATGCTAGCATCCGCTTCGGTGGGTGTCTGTACGTTGAGTACGATATCGTCTTCGAATCTTATGTGGTTGATGTCTATGTCGTCGTCGACTCCAGACATGCAGAGAAAATGAGAGCGTTAGATCGCCCTGTCGTTCACCGTTCTCTGTGACCACAGTTATCAGACTTGTGAATGGACGAATGGTTGGCCTGTATTCATCCTAGCATAGTTACCACATGTCTGTGCAGCCAACTTCGATTCACTGCTCTTCCAGAGCTTTCCACGTATATTCTGTTCCGACCGAGTCAAACGCCTTTTCTGTAGCCGATGACTGTCAACACTAGCAGTGTGTAGAGCTCTCTTGCTGCCCCGATCAAACAGCTACACGTGGTGATGAGGTCTAGTGTGCTGTAGGTGCGCCTAAACTCAACGTGCTCTATTGGTTGGGCTTCCTCAAGGGGTGTATCAGATCCTCACCAGGAAGCATCTTTTGAATACTTTGTACAGTACTGAGAGGAGGGTGATATGCTGGTAGTTAGCCAGGTTATGTTTCTCTCCTTTCTTGTACACTAAGACAGTCTTTGACTCTCGCCAGGTGGATGCCATGTGCTTCACTTCTAGACAACGGGTGAACCAGGGGATACAAGAGATGTATAGAGTGGGTGGCAACATCCCTTTAGAGTCTCTGCCGTGATTCCGGCCTTTCCTGTGGTCTTCAAGAGGGCATGCTTTCAGTGGCACTTCATATCTCACATGGCACAAGGACATGTGGGGGTAACGAAGGAAGTTGGTCATTTGATGGGGAAAAGGGCGATATCTTCTTACTTGAATAAGTTCGTGTTGAAGTCGCAGAGGACGATTTTGATCTGCAGATGCGAGGTCACTCTCCTTCCGTCTGCAGCTTAAAGAGAAGGGATCACGTCCTGGTGGTGCTCGGTAATGGTGCCAGGGGTTTGCTTGGCGCTTTTGAAGAACTGTTTCTCCTGCAAGGAGTATTCTTCTTTAGATACTGACGTGGTCTTCCTCGATCTTTTGCTGACACAGTTTGCTGAGTGTATTGAACACATTCATGTGTGCTGGTGTTCTGTCCATTTGTATGCGCTTGTCAATGTGATTCGTTGTGGTTGGGAGATGCGACTTGTTACATGGAGCGGTGTAGGTGTCTGGCTGGCTTTGTGGTTGGGAGATACGACTTGTTACATGGTGCGGTGTAGGTGTCTGGCTGGCTTTGTGGTTGGGAGATGCAACTTGTTACATCGTGCAGTGTAGGTGTCTGGCCAGTTTTGTGGTTGGGATATGCGACTTGTTACATGGTGAGGTGTAGGCAAATTCATTGTAACTTGCTTTTCAGTGCACGAAATTGTTTGACAATTCGTACAGAAGTAAATAGTTCCATTTATTTTTGAATTGCCTCCTTTCGCGTGATGTTTTCGGATGACGTCATCATTAGATCCGGTTGTTCCAAAATGGCGTTCACTCCAGAAGAAAGACACGCGATCAGTTTTTTGGTTTTACTTTACAAAAGCTGACATAACAGTTTCTAGCGATTTTTGCACATTTTTCGATTAATGGCTGGTCACGTTGTACTTTTTGACAAACATGTGTGCAAAGATTATGAAACTGATTTGATCAAAAGCCTTGCAAAGAGTGGAAGATTGAGATAAGTGGGCAGTGACCAGGCAGTAGTGATGTCCAACAGATGGTTCTAAGGTAGGGAGATTAACCTCAAACTTATCGTCAGACAATCATAATATATTAATCAAAACCTGTCGCTCCTATTAGTGCACAGGTAATTGTCAAAATCAGGCCAGCATATGAGGTGGGTTCAAAACGTATTAGACCTTAATTTTGTCAGCAGAAATAGATGAAGAGTGGGTGTTGTCCTTCGGTAGGGATATTTAGCGCACCGTCATGCGCATGCGTGAATTTTTTTCTACCCGCAGATTGCGTCAATTACTAGCAGTCAACCTTTCAGTGTTGATTATCAGATCGCGTCAATTACTTGCAGTCAACCTTTCAGTGTTGATTATCAGATTGCGTCAATTACTAGCAGCCAACCTTTCAGTGTTGATTATCAGATTGCGTCAATTACTAGCAGTCAACCTTTCAGTGTTGATTATCAGATCGCGTCAATTACTTGCAGTCAACCTTTCAGTGTTGATTATCAGATCGCGTCAATTACTTGCAGTCAACCTTTCAGTGTTGATTATCAGATTGCGTCAATTACTAGCAGTCAACCTTTCAGTGTTGATTGTTGAAAGGTATTGCCCATCGTTAGCGACAATGGCCACAACATCAGACGGATTTGTCTTAATAATGTGATGTGAGCTGTATGAGGATTATATGGAGGAAGAGGCTGCGCTGGTCATCAATCTGACTCTTATCCCTAGTTACCTTGGATCAGTGGCAAGACTATTGGTCGAGACGACTTTAGGTAACTCGGGATGCAGTCACTGTGGTCTTACCTCCTGTGAGACCAGGGGTCGCTGGAAAATTTCGGGATTCGATCGCCCATCGTTTCCGTTTATCACTGTGAGAGGCGAGTGCCTTAACCTCTTTACTCAACGTTTTGTAGTGAGTATCCGTGAGTTTTCCTTCACCAGGTGTGCAGCAATGTCAAGGTCATGTTGACCGATTTCGTTTTTGACTTTCATGACAAGCAAAACGCCACAAGATCAAAACATTTCCAAACAGTACTTCTTTGAGGTCATCCGTCACCTTTGTGATGCTTCTTCTTCTTCTTCATTCGTTCTCAATCTCTGAACGTTCTCAATCTCCCGATACCAAGCACTGAACGTTCTCAATCTCCCTCAAGCAAACCCTGGAGGTTCTCAATCTCCCGCTACCAAGCCCTGAACGTTCTCAATCTCCCGCTACCAAGCCCTGAAAGTTCTCAATTTCCCGCTACCAAGCCCTGAACGTTCTCAATCTCCCACTACCAAGCCCTGAACATTCTCAATCTCCCGCTACCAAGCCCTGAACGTTCTCAATCTCCCACTACCAAGCCCTGAACATTCTCAATCTCCCGTTACCAAGCCCTGAACGTTCTCAATCTCCCACTACCAAGCCCTGAACATTCTCAATCTCACGTTACCAAGCCCTGAACGTTCTCAATCTCCCGTTACCAAGCCCTGGACGTTCTCAATCTCCCGTTACCAAGCCCTGAACAGGGCTTTGAAAGTAGTAAGAAGTATTCCAGAAAACGGAATGCGTTGTGTTCCTAGTTTACAGCTTGATTGCGATATGTGCACCTTTCGGTCCGACACATCCATCTTCGGCAGATTCGTGATGAGGTTGGACGCAAACGATCGAATCTATAGACAACTGGAACTTGGCAGCACCATCATAGTAGTCCGGCACCACATTCTCCCGACAAGGCTTCTTACAGATTTTTGGCTGTTCCCAGGCTGAACATCCGCTGAAAGGTACCAGATTTGAGTGACGAGAAGACATTATGCTGAATGTGGATAAGCAGCTGTACTCCATTCCCAAAATAAGGCCTACCTTGATATCCTCCAATAATGGAGGGGACCGCTGGAAGAAATGTGTTCGAGTCCCAAGGAAAGTGCTTTGAAGGGGATTATGTTTCAAACCTCTCAGGTAAGTAATTGTATTTTTCCAGTCCAAAGATCGGATACTTTTAAAACACACCTCATGCATGGCTGCGCTTTCTGCTTTTCTCCAGGTGTAATCATTTGAAGGCCCTTTCTTTCCCAATGCTGTCTACTTTTGCTTTTGTTGTTAGTTTTTCCGCAAGTACCTCAGCTTTGATAGATGTGGGTGGTCGGCTCTAAACTAATCTATTAAACTCTTGATGAGTTGTCCGTGCTTCGTGTATTCTCTCCGCCATTCCTATAAAGGTTGGGTGACCTTTCTGGAAGCTGTCACTTTTTCTGGCATAGCTCCTTGGATCATTGAGACATGCCTGCTCCGTCACTATTTCAAAGTAACAGACTCATGCCACATTGGGGCATTTCATGAGATTTTAATACTTCACAATCGTCTCTTCTTCCCCTTCTTCGTCTTCTTTTTCGTGTTTTTCTTCTTCTTCTTCTTCTTCGTCTTCTTCTTCTTCTTCTTCGTCTTCTTCTTCTTCTTCTTCTTCTTCTTCGTCTTCTTCTTCTTCTTCTTCTTCTTCTTCGTCTTCTTCTTCTTCTTCTTCGTCTTCTTCTTCTTCTTCTTCTTCTTCTTCTTCGTCTTATTCTTCTTCTTCTTCTTCTTCTTCGTCTTCTTCTTCTTCTTCGTCTTCTTCTTCTTCGTCTTCTTCTTCTTCTTCTTCTTCTTCACTCAACTGAAGCTATACTTCTGGCGAGGTTCACCAAAGAGAGTGCATTTCAGGTCTTCGCGCCCCACCCGTCATGCGCCCCCCCCCCCCCGCTCCCTCCCAACCACTACAGCTTTTTCGAGCGTGGTCGCACCCCCGGACCAGAATATCTCACTTCAGAAGTGGGGCAGTCCTGCAGGATATGTTCTGGTGCGTGTTTGACTACAATCGTGCGGGACACATTATGTTCAACATACCAGGCGTTTCAAAAACACATCTGCAATTACTTGTGTGTGTGTTTGCGTGCATGCGTGCGTATGTACATGCGAGTTTGGGTGAGTTGTGTATGTGTGTAAGTGCGTGTGTGAGCCTGCATATGTGCCTGTGTGTGTGTGTGTGTGTGTGAGTGTGGGTGTGGGTATGTGTGTGTGTGTGTCTGTCTGTGTGTGTGTGTGTGTGTGGGTATGTGTGTGTGTGTGTGTGTGTGTGGGTTGGTGTGTGTGTGTGTGTGTGTTTGTGTGTACGAGTGTGTTTTTGAGTATGTGTGCGTACTTTCTAACTTCATATTTCTGTGGAAAATATTGATGTTTAGATTGCGTTATGGACACCAACTTTGGATTTTTCCTTCGGATTTTCTCCTGAAATAATCCCGTAACAGATATTCGACAAGTCATTAGAGTTGTATACTAAAGTCGCTTCCCTTTTTTCCAATGTTTGTCGGGGTCTTCTGGTAATAATTATTTTGGATTTTAATTTCAAAATGATTTGGAATCGCCTATTATGATATGCCTGGCTAGTTACGCAGATAAACTTCATTGTTCTGCATTCGGACCTCGGTAACACGTTGGTTCAAATACAATAATTTATTAATATAACTCGTCATATTATTTTTGCATGTCCTGAAAACTTGACAATAGCTCACCTATCTGGTACCGCCTAACCCCACTTTGATGACCTTGTCGACTCGCCAATGCCTTTATGCGTCACTATCGGCATATCGCTTCTCTCTCCTGATCGATACTGGATAACTGAATCTTGTTTATTGATTGATACAACTATGTTTCGTTGGATATTTCCTGCATGCAGACCCTGGCCGTCTGCTATAAGCTGTCTTCATGATCAACTTAGACTCGGTAGCTTTATACCAGTACAATTTGTTTCTTCTTGTTGTGGAATGCACACAATGAGTGAGTTTCTTTTATCTATCTTCAGTTCACTTGTATCGTTAGACATCTTGGGGAGGTGTGACCTTTGTTCCATTTTTTTTATCGGTCGAAATCCGCTGCTGACTTGCCAGGTTCATTCCACCATCTTGTTGGTAGACCCTGGAATACGCGATCGTCTTTTTTTTTTGCGCTGCTGAAAGTGAAAGTGTAGATTAGAGCAAGGTAGACCCGTAGCATGGCAGCCGCCATCTATGCCTCTCCGCTAACCACATAACAAAGACCTGATGTTATAGCCAGCCACACAGTCCCTTTTTGCGGCCTATTCTCTGTGGGGCGAAAATCCCTAGGTTAATTTGGGTAGATTCTTAACTGGAATTTTGTCCTAGCAGCGGCCGTTATTCCTAGGTAACGGGTTGTAGTAGTTTTCCTCACCTCCCCCTCCCCAGGCCCGTGAGCGTGCTGATGACATGAGACATCGGTCCTCCAGGCGATTGTGCTAAGCTTGGATTCATCTGCGTGTCGTTCACAGCTACGCTGCATGGATGAAACGGAGACATGCATAATGACCAAGGCCATACAACAAAGAATCGCGTCCATCTTTAACAGATCCATTCAGCTTCTGGACATTGTGAGGAATGAAGACTTATGGGAATGGAGCCAACACCATCCACTGCAACAAGAAATTAAGCTCAGAAAATGGCGCTGGATAGGACGCACACATTCACAGTCCAAGATAGCCAGACAGGCTTTGACGTGGAATCTTGAAGGAAAGAGAAAGAGAGGCCAGCACATACGTAAAGAATAGAATGTGAGAAGGGACTACAATTAAATTATTACACCAGGAGAGAAACAGGAAGTGCTGCCCAGGACCATGCGTGCTGGCGGAATGTTGTCAACGGCCTATGCCTCGAGAGGAGCAACGGGGTTTGATTGATTGATTGAAAGTGTCCGAGCCCCTGAGTGGATTCCAGGGAGCCTTAACTTTACGTTTTTATACTGGTATACCATAATTTTCTGCCTCAGAACTGGTCATTGCAGACTAAATGCACACATGCATAAAATGAAAGTAACGCAGACTACACAATGCACATGCCAGAGAGGACTCCAGACTCCAGATCATCCTGCAAATATGTCCATTGTACCAAGACTCCCGTGAGAAGACCTGGCCCGAGGAAAGAAACATACAAGACAAACTGTAGGGAAGCATTGAGGACCTGCGACTAACGTGTCACTTCACGGAGGCAGCTCATCTGGTGGCATAAAACGAGCATACGAAACCGAACGCAAAGAAGAAGAATAATACTGGCTTAGAAGACTGCATAGTCGGTAAACAACCAGTTTCTTTTACATTTCCCTTCTCTAAACGATATGTGCATCCCCTTATTGGAGGAGAAAACTGGACAACTGCACCTCTATGCATGTCGTAAAAGACGACTAAAAAGAGTTGTGCATTGGGGCTTGCTAGTTCTAGTGAAAGGTCGGTAGAAGTAGCATTCGTTTTCTAATGTTTTTCCTGGATTATTGCCATAAACAGCTTGCTTTAGCATTAGAAGTTGCTGGTCATTGTGTACCTGACCTTATCCAAATACCTCTAGACATTGACCACATTATAACTTCCGATGTTGTCCAAATAGTTCTGCAGTGGATCCATGGACACTCAAACACACCTGACAATGACAAGGTAGACACAGTAGCAAAGGAGGGATCATTACAAGAAGAGCCAGACACAGCAACAACTTTTTAACAGCTTATAAGAACAGAAAACAAATGCGTGTACCTATGTGCGTGTGTGCGTGTGTACGTATGTACATATTTATGTATGCATGTATGTAAGTATGTTTGTATGTATGTTAAAGTTACGTTTAAGTCAATGCAGAACTTTAGTTTTGTAAAGAAAAAGGTTTTCTTTTTCAAGTAGTCATAATTCCATTTTTTTTTCTATATAATCTCCTGCAACGTTTATACACTTATCCCGTCGTTTAATTAGTTATAGAAAGGTATCAGATGTAGAAAGATTTGTCAGTGTGTCTGAACCAATCTAGGCCAGCCTATTTGAATTCGTCATCAGTGCTGAAATGCTGACCTTCCAGGAATTTGTTAGTGATCCAAACAGGTGTAAATCCTTAGTAGGTGGGGACTGTAAGGTGAATGTGGAACTACCTCCAAATCGAATTGCTGCAGATGGCACAAAGTGCGACCAATCGTGTGAGGTCGAGCGTTATCTTGCACAAGCAGGACGCCCTTTGTGATAAAAAAGGCCTTTTCTCGCAGACTGTTATACACATCACTCAAAGTGTATATGTACTCTTCGCAGTTGATAGTTGCACCACGGTGTAGAAAATGAACTTCAATTATGCTAAATGTGTCCCATTAAATATCGCCATCATTTTTTTTGGTTCAGAGCTACAACGGCAGGGGGTCATCAGTCATAGATGTACGGCCTTCTCTAAATATTTACCCCATTCAAATGTTTTAATGCGGCTGGGTTGACTCATGACTGTATTGTTAATGCAGTCTTACGAGAACTTCCGCAGATTTCACGCCTTCTTTCACAATAAACTGCATTACAACACGCTCTGCTATGAAAGAAGTGTGATCCGCCATTTTTATTTTTCTGTCATGTGACTGGATCATGGTAAGTAGGCCACCTAGCAGTAATAGGAGATAAGAGCCCCTAACTAATGATAATAGCTACAGCAGGCTATAACCCATTCAGATAGATCGAGAACAACAAGTCCCGGTTTGATTTCTACTCCTATCGCATGTGTGTGTGTGTGGCGTGTGTGGTGTATGTGTGTGAGATATGTGTGAGATGTGTATGTGTATGTAGGATGTGTGTGTGTGTGTGTGGTGTGTGTGTGTATGTGTAGTGTGTGGTGTATGTGTGAGATATGTGTGAGATGTGTGTGTATGTGTGGTGTGTGTGTGAGTGAGATGTGTGTGAGATGTGTGTGTGTGGTGTGTGTGGTGTGTGTGTGTGTGAGATGTGTGTGAGATGTGTGTGTGTGGTGTGTGTGTGTGTGTGTGTGTGTGTGTGGTGTGTGTGTGATGTGTGTGTGGTATGTATGTGTCTGTGTTTTGTGTGTGTGGTGTGTGTGTGTATAGTGTGTGTATATGGTGTGTGTGTGATGTGTGTCTGTGTGTGTGGTGTGTGTGATGTGTGTGTATAGTGTGTGTGTGTGTGGTGTGTGTGTTTATGGTGTGTGTATAGTGTGTGTGTTTAGTGTGTGTGTGTTTGTGTGTGTATGTATGTATGTATGTGTGTGTATGTGTGTATGTATGTATGTAGATGTATGTATGTGTGTATGTATGTGTGTATTTATGTAAGTATGTATGTGTGTGTGAATGTATGTATGTATGTATGAATATATGTATGTATGTATCTATGTATGTATGTATCTATGTATGCACGTACGTACGCACGTATGTATGTATGTATGCATTTATGTATGTATGTATGTATTTGTGTGTGTGCATGTATGTATATATGCATGTATGTATGTTTGTATTCAAAAAAGAAATAATTATGTAACAGAAATCTAAATGGCCACTTTAATACCAACACAAGAATGCATACATCGAACACTGCAGATTTATATAGCTCTCGCTGCTCATGCAATCTGTGAAGTTGTCTTCCTACAGTCCGCCATATTTGTTTGATGTATTTCTGGGCATATTGGTCTGCTTGGATTAACTGGGCAGCGATTACCATCTAGCGACCAACAGCAGTGGCCCTGTCTAGTTTGCAGATATCAAACATAAATATACGGTCTCTGGAAAAGACAAATATTTGATCAATCAATTCAACTGAGATAGGTACTACTTAAAGGTCATTGGTCGGCATAAAAAAAATAAACAAAAAATGTTGAAAAAGAAAATGTCAGGATCCGGTTGTAATCAATGCCCACAAGAAGTAAGTTCACCCTTTTTTGAGCTCTAAAAAGAACGTTTAGTGACGGGTTGTAGCAGCTGTCCTAACATCCTGAGCGTGGACCGCGGTTCTCCACTCAGTTATACTATGCTCGACTTCATCTGACGCTCACTACTACAGGGATCCCGCCGATCCACATCTCGTCGGCCAGACTGCCTTGAAAACATCATGTCTCCAGGGAACGCTACATTGAAAAAATATAGTGATCTTGGTCAGTATATTGTGCCTGACACGACACGAATTCCTGATCAGTGCTAGGTGAGGACCAATAACTGACAAACTATCCAAGATAGGGCACAACACCAATATGTTCAGCATTGCGTACACTGATATTCCATGATATATCTGAAACACCTCATCCCCTCGGCCTGGATGTTCCGCTCGAATGTGGGCAGCATTTAATGTCCATGTTTCACAAGCATACAGGAACACGAAGAGGATCACTGTTCACATTCAATTGATTTGAGTGAATAGAGTTGTGTGCGCTCTGAAAAGGACGTTGTGGCGAGTTGTAGTAGCTTTTTTCATATCCCGAGCATGCTGATGAGGCTGTTGTTATATCTGCAAATTAGCTTCAGTGAGGTAAGACTTATCATAACCTGAGTAGTCCTCGTTCCTATTCTCGTGGATAGTTGTCCTCCCGAAGGTCTATTCTCGTGGATAGTTGTCCTCCCGAAGGTCTATTCTCGTGGATAGTTGTCCTCCCGAAGGTCTATTCTCGTGGATAGTTGTCCTCCCGAAGGTCTATTCTCGTGGATAGTTGTCCTCCCGAAGGTCTATTCTAGTGTATAGTTGTCCTCCCGAAGGTCTATTCTCGGGGATAGTTGTCCTCCCGTAGGTCTATTCTCATGGATAGTTGTCCTTCCGAAGGTTTATTCTCGTGGATAGTTGTCCTTCCGAAGGTCTATTCTCGTGGATAGTTGCCCTCCCGAAGGTCGTTACATACCCTGAATGTTGTTGTTTTGATGACGTAACTTGCGCTGTTTTGGGATTATAGGGTGAAAGTACATTGCGCTGGTCATCAACCTCACTCTCTCAAGCTACATTGGAGCAGTGGCAAGAAGACCAGTCAAGATGAATGGAGGTATCTCAGGATGCTGGAATTCTTGTCGTTTAAAACTTACGGGATGCGATAGACCACTTTCAGCTGATAGATTTAATAGGCGAGTGCCTTACCTCTCGACCACAACTTGGTAGCCTCATTGTCAATGACAGACCCCAAATTTATGAAGAGATTAACTGTATCCAGGACGTGGTCTCTGATAGTGATACAGTTACTTACTTACTTCCCCTGTCCTAGGCACTACGTCACACTTCATGCTTCCAGTAGTCAGCCACGTGGATTGCAGTGTCACTGACACTCAGCAGGTCATCCATGCTACAAGTGTCCGGGAGGTTTGGGCAGATCATCAGATAGTCCCGGTCTTACTGGTGTTACTCGGGACGATGAGGCTAACGTCTGGTCAGGCAAAAAACACTGATCAGACAATGTTAGCCAGGGTCGGGGGAAATATACTGGCCAAGACCCTTACCTGACCTCCTCTTTGGTCGTCCTGGAAACGGGCTGTTGTCAAGGACAACAAGGCTTACAAGATGAGGTTCGACGGGATCGCCATAGTAGTGAGTGGCATGCAGATGCAGCCAATCATAGCACAACCGCCTGGAGGACTCCGGTCCACCTTCATCAGCACGCTCGGGATGTGAGGAAAGCTACGACAACCGGCCAACTTAACGCCCATTTTAGGGCGCAAAAAATAGTAACCTACTCATTGTAAGTATTCGCAAACAACAACAACAACATCAACAACAGCTGTTGTTACTCCACATTAGCATGTTCCATCATCCCTGTATCCCCATCCTTTCAGGTTTTTCCTGCATCGTGATACACCAGTTTGAAGTCTATTTAGTAACTTCCATGTTGCGTAGGACAGGAGATGCCAAGGCGCAAGTTCCTCCCGTAACTCGGTCATGGGGATACAACTACTGAAACCCCAGAATATAACAAAACCAAACAAAAACAAGTCTGAAAATGACAGCAGGTACAAACTTGACAGAGATGGGCTGACAAAGATCTTCAGACTTACAAATGGGACATTGCAGACTCATGGCTTACTCTCACAGAATTGGTCTTAGACACACCACCACATGCAATTGTGGAACACCCAAACAAACATCAGAATATATCCTGCACTTATACGGATCGGGAAGCGACCATGCTCGAAAAGCTGTGGGGGACGGGCGAAGACCTGAAACGCAGTCTTCTTCGTAAACCTCGCTGGACTAGAAGCAAAGCCTCAGTGGACCGAAAAAGTAGAAGAACTGAAAAAATGCCATCCGACCACCCCCCCCCCCCCCCCCTCTCCTCTTCCCTTCCGTGTCGTTCATCAAAAGTAAATAACGGAACCGGAAACAACTTACTCGTGGTAGTTATCATTGACAGCATTGACTCCTCTCAGGACGTAGCCGTCTGGTACTCGGTAGTTGAGTAGTTGGTCGTACGCGTTAACATACGGAGTGTACTCGCAGCCATGGGTGACGGCACCTGTGGGAGGAAGACAAAATGAAAGTAGTGAGCGCCACGCAGATGAAGCCAAGCATAGCACAACCCGCTGGAGGACAAAAGTCCACCTTCATGAGCATGCTCGGAATGAGAATAAAGCTGCTACAACCCGCCACCTAACGTCCTGTTTAGGGTGCACAAACAAATAAACTTACTGATTGTGACCATTGAACAACAACTATTGAACAACATGTTTTCAGGATTTCTAGTTCTAGTTATTTGTTTGAATTATGTCACAACCTGTGCATACATTATAGCTTCTGCATTGACGTGGTCAACCGTCTTCTTACTTCAATTGCAGTTCAGTTGCCTTTATTAGAATATGTATTGTTTTTATTTTAGTGCCTTTATTAGAATATGTATTGTTTTTATTTTAGTGACTTTATTATAATATGTATTGTTTTTATTTTAGTGACTTTATTTTAATATGTATTGTTTTTATTTTAGTGACTTTATTATAATATGTATTGTTTTTATTTTAGTGACTTTATTAGAATATGTATTGTTTTTATTTTAGTGACTTTATTATAATATGTATTGTTTTTATTTTAGTGCCTTTATTAGAATATGTATTGTTTTTATTTTAGTGACTTTATTATAATATGTATTGTTTTTATTTTAGTGACTTTATTATAATATGTATTGTTTTTATTTTAGTGACTTTATTATAATATGTATTGTTTTTATTTTAGTGACTTTATTTTAATATGTATTGTTTTTATTTTAGTGACTTTATTATAATATGTATTGTTTTTATTTTAGTGACTTTATTTTAATATGTATTGTTTTTATTTTAGTGACTTTATTATAATATGTATTGTTTTTATTTTAGTGACTTTATTTTAATATGTATTGTTTTTATTTTAGTGACTTTATTATAATATGTATTGTTTTTATTTTAGTGACTTTATTAGAATTGCATTGTTCAAATTGTTCTTCATCTTCATCACCTTTTTTGGGGTTCGTCACGGAACGGATTTATGTGACTTTGTTTCAAAGTTGGCAACTAGACTCCGATATCTGCACCTTTTGGTACGACACATCCGATTTCAGAACAGCATTTTGGGCATAGTTGTTGCCTTCCCGCTCCAATCCTTAAGCTGTTATCCAAACTGCCTGGTTGCATTATGTTTCCAGGGCCGTAACATGGAGGCACAATATGGTCTTTTGTCAGTTATGACAGAATGTCCATGATGCAAGCAGCTAGCTTCGAGTCGATGGCTGATGTCAGTTGATTGCATTCCCTGCCAGATCTTCGGCCGTACTGTGATGATTTGATCTTATGATTTCATTGTTATGTTGTTGTGAATGTTTATTTTAATTGTTGTTGGTTCTGTTGTTGTTGTTGCTGCTGTTGTTCTTGTAGTTGTTCATGTTATTTTTATGTCTGTTGTTGTTGTTGATGTTGCTGCTATTGTTGCTGTTGTTATTTTGCTGTGGCGTGTTCATGTTATTGTTGCTGTTGCTGTTGCTGGTACTGTTGTTGTTGCTGCTGTAATTGATGTTGTTGTTGTTGTCGTTGATATTGCACTTTGTTGTTTTAGTTAATTTGTATATGTTTTTGTTGCTGTCATTGCTGTTGCTGGTATTGTTGTTGTTGATGGTTCTGTAGTTATTGTTGGAATTGTCGATTTTAAAAATTTGTTTTTATGTTGTTGTTATTGATGTTGTTATTGTTGTTGCTGTTGCTGTTCTTATTGTTGTTCTTATTGTTGTTCTTATTGCTGTTGTTGTAACTGTTGCTGTTGTTTATACGATTCTTCCTGTTATTACTGTTGCTGCTGTTATTGTTCTCGTTTGTGTTGATGATGTTCTTATTGTTTGTGTTGATGATGTTCTTATTGTTTGTGTTGATGATGTTCTTATTGTTTGTGTTGATGATGTTCTTATTGTTTGTTGCTGGTGATGTTTTTGCTACTTTTGTTATTGTTGTTTTAGTTGTTGTTCGACGCTATTCGTGCTGAGTTGTATTAACCGTTGACGCGTTTCTTTGCTAGCTGGCTACAATGGCTCTTTCTTCATCACAGGGGGAACTTAAGAAGGTAGACCGTGGATTTCCTGGCTGCAGTAGAGCGCAACGAGGATCCTAAGTATCCTTACCACTGTGGAGATGGCATTTTTGATCCTCATTTGTTGACCTGGCTGCTATGTCATAGCCTGAACTCTAAGCATGAACAATGATGGGAAGAAGTAAGTGTCTTAATCAGTATGTTTTACCTGACCATAATAACTTTTCGCACCTTTTTTATTGTGGCAAAGATGCGGAAGTGTTAAGTAAGGTTACACCGAAAAGCACTCTGTCCGATTACCGATTAATCGGCAGTGCCTAATTTTCACAGGTGCAGATTAATCGGCCGCCGATTATTTATAATGTAATCGTAAATTGTGATATTAAATGCGTATTATAAGTAAAGTAGTCAACGAGTGTTCAGCACAGTCAACTTTGTCCTAAAAACGGAAGCATTTTGATGTTTTGACATAACAATTTTATAGTTTTTAAATTTGATTGTTAATTTTTGTTTGATTGTTTGTTGTTGTGTTTCTTTTTTGGTTTGAAAAGGCTAAGATAACTTTTATTATTATACAAGAGAACTTTTTAGTACCTTCAAATAATCATGAAATCGAAATCTGTATACATTTTTCATTAGTTCTTTTCAAAAAGACCAATGAACTCATCTCTTCTCAGGAGAGTAGAAGGGGTGGGGGAGGGATTAGGAGATGTTTCTTCTACTTTTGCCCCTTTCTACCGACGGGGAATAACGCTCCCTGGGAAATCCCAAGTAGTTTAAAATTTAGTAGATAAGCGCGTTCAAGGGCTGTGAATTTGGTTAGGTTACACTGGTGGGCCTAGATTGTGTGTCCTAGGAAGTAATATTTTTGTAGATGTTGAATCCAATATGTTTTCAAAATGTCTCTGTCATCCATTGTTATCTTTCTATAGCATACTTGTGCAGCAATAACAATAACAAAACAAGAACGGCCGATTACCAAAACCGATTAATTGGGTTGAAAACAAGTAACGATGACATAAATAAACTACATAGAAGAGATCAAAGTCTCATCTTTCAGTTCCGAACAGGATATACCACAGTCAATAGCCACTCGAACCGCATCGATCTCCAGCACCTGCCCTTGGGCAGACATTGCTGGTGAAGACATTCACCCTGATGAAACAGTTCCACACCTACTCACTGAGTGTAAGGCGCTTGCGGATATGAGGAAAAGATTCTGACAAGCACTGCCGGCAATTACCAACAAACTGTACGGAGCAGTGACACAACTAAAGAAGACCTGTATATATATATATATATATATATATATATATATATATATATATATATATATATATATATTAGAATGGAATTGGGCTGCCAAGAGCAGGCTTGCTCAGCAGTTATGGGATAACAACAACAACAACAACATTAGTGTAAATAAAGATGTAATAAAATGTATTGGAACTTTCACATTTGAAAGCTTACCATTGGCAACGCAACACTTGAAACTGAACTGTCTGTCCTCTTTGTAGTTATCGTGAACGGCTTCGATACCAGCTATGATTCCTTCATTTGGACACTGATACGCTAGAAGTTCGTCATAGTTGTTGACATAACCTGTGTTAATATCAACCAGACGTATCATTATTTAGTCAACAAGGTAGTTCTTCAAAGCAAAAATAAAGGCGTCAGCTTAAATCAAAAGAATTTTGAAGTTACGGTTGAAACACAGTCTTAGTCTTAGTCGACCTGTACTTCTACAGGGGCATATGCCCCCTGTGCTGGTCCAATCTCTGATGTGAGCTGGATGTAGCCACGAAAAAGATTTCCTGCTTGGTGGGCTAGGCTTGAGCAGCTAATTACTACCATTTGGAGGGTAGTTAATTGATGTAAAAGTCCATCTTAATAAACTCAAACATTAGAGCAAAGTAGACCCGCAGCTGTTAGACGCCTTTTATTCTGCTCTTAACAATTCACCTAACCATGGCCGGTATTATGCCATGTGACACAGTTAGTTGCCTTATACGACATGCTCTATGTGGGGCAGTAGTGCTATTTGTGTCCTTGTCAAACCACTGGTTGTAACTAAGAAGCAGAAATCTCAAAAAGGTGAACGAGACGGAACTAAAACAAGTCCACTCGTTTCAATACTGAGGCAACCATATACCATCTGATGGGAGATACACTTATGGAATAATAGCAGAGTAGCCAAGGCAAAATCAGTCTTCCAGATTATGAAGCAAGTCATGCACAACAAAATTATATTACTGGGTTTAAGGAAGATAGTTCTTTGATGATACGTGGAACCAGTCCTGACATACGGCAGCGAGTTATGGAAAATCAGCAGACACGTACAGGAATTGTTCGAGGTAGCGGAAATGGGATTTTACATGAATGGCCGATGATATAGTGCAGAGCCAGCAGCACACGACAACCAAATGATGCATATACACGATGGAGAGGACAAGAAAGCTGGACTGGAGAGGACAAGAAAGCTGGACTGGAGAGGACAAGAAAGCTGGACTGGAGAGGACAAGAAAGCTGGACTGGAGAGGACAAGAAAGCTGGACTGGAGAGGACAAGAAAGCTGGACTGGAGAGGACAAGAAAGCTGGACTGGAGAGGACAAGAAAGCTGGACTGGAGAGGACAAGAAAGCTGGACTGGAGAGGACAAGAAAGCTGGACTGGAGATGAATTTCTCGTTGACCAAAGTGCTGCGCTATCGTTTCGTCGCTTGTGATCCAGTCTTCCTTGGCGAGGTACGATTAGAGGATGTCAACGAGTACATTTATCTTGGACATCTTCTCAATATGGAGAATAACCTGGAACGTGAACTGACAAGGCGTCGCCGCGCGGGTTGGGCAGCCTTTTCATCTGTTAACACGGTCCTGGACGGTTATAATGACCAAGACCTATGAGCCTCTCTCTTCAGTTCCACTTTACTCCCCGCGATGTGCTACGATGCCAAGACGTGAACACTAACAAAATCACTAGAGGACACATTGAGAGTGACCCAGGCCTCCGTTGAAAGACGCTTGGTCGGAATCACTCTCCGGAACCAGCATACCAGTGTCTCCATAATTCTGACATAAGACGAGTGTCCCTAATGAAGGATGCAATAATCCATGTAGACAAGGAAAATAATAGATGGGCAGGTCACATGTTGCGATGGTCGATGCAGCACAGCGACAGCAGTCTGGTACTTCCGAGGTAAAAAGAGAGCTCAGGGAAGACCTCCAATGCGTTGGTCAGACATCCTTTCTGTACGCTACAACATCCGAGACTGCATCTAGAAGAGCATTTACCATGCACTGGACTAACGTGTCCCAATACAGGGTCCACTGGAGACGAAGTTGGGACCCGAAGCTACGCTTAGAAACTGGTCCTCAAGATCAAGATGTTGAAAATGCCATGATCAGCAAAGACAGCTTATAACCTGGCTCTTGAGGAGACAGACACAAAGACAGCTTATAACCTGGCTCTTGAGGAGACAGACACAAAGACAGCTTATAACCTGGCTCTTGAGGACACAGACACAAAGACAGCTTATAACCTGGCTCTTGAGGAGACAGACACAAAGACAGCTTATAACCTGGCTCTTGAGGACACACAGACACAAAGACAGCTTATAACCTTGCTCTTGAGACACAGACACAAGACAGCTTATAACCTGGCTCTTGAGGAGACAGACACAAAAACAGCTTATAACCTGGCTCTTGAGGACACACAGACACAAAGACAGCTTATAACCTGGCTCTTGAGGAGACAGACACAAAGACAGCTTATAACCTGGCTCTTGAGGACACACAGACACAAAGACAGCTTATAACCTGGCTCTTGAGGAGACAGACACAAAGACAGCTTATAACCTGGCTCTTGAGGACACACAGACACAAAGACAGCTTATAACTTGGCTCTTGAGGAGACAGATACAAAGACAGCTTATAACCTGGCTCTTGAGGACACACAGACACAAAGACAGCTTATAACCTGGCTCTTGAAGACACAAAGACAGCTTATAACCTGGCTCTTGAGGGCACACAGACACAAAGAGAGCTTATAACCTGGCTCTGGAAGACACAAAGACAGCTTATAACCTGGCTCTTGAAGACACACGGACACAAAGAGAGCTTATAACCTGGCTCTTGAGGAGACAGACACAAAGAGAGCTTATAACCTGGCTCTTGAGGACACACAGACACAAAGACAGCTTATAACCTGGCTCTTGAGGACACCCAGACAGAAAGAGAGCTTATAACCTGGCTCTTGAGGAGACAGACACAAAGACAGCTTATAACCTGGCTCTTAAAAACACACAGACACAAAGAGAGCTTATAACCTGGCTCTTGAGGACACACAGACACAAAGACAGCTTATAACCTGGCTCTTGAGGAAATACAGACACAAAGACAGCTTATAGCAAAAAACAGAACAAATCAGTCATTCTTTTCCAGCAAATGTTATCGTTTAAGTATTTCCTTTTCTTGTTATGATCTGCCGCAACCTCCAGGAAACCTGCAATAGGTGAGACGCTCTGGAGGCAAACGACAAGGCAATCCATGTCGCTGATTACTGGAGACATACTGTTTAACGTGGTGCTTGGACACGGGAAGTAAAGTAAGTACCACAGAGAGACTGAGCGCCTATAGGTCTCCCTGGAGCGTGTGCTAGTGACGTTAATTCTGTGTTACATGTAAAAAGAGAACTCTTCTGGAATCCTGACGGCAAGAGAAGTAGCAGTAGTAACCCCTTTTAATCATGAGTGACTATAGGATGAAACGGCTTTGGAGTGGTAGAGCATTTCAGTTATGACTGACTAAAGGATGATACAACCTTAGAGTGGTGACCTCTTTCAGTCATGACTGATTATGGGATGATACGACCTTAGAATGGTGACCTCTTTCAGTCATGACTGACTATAGGATTATGCGACCTTAGTTAGAGTGGTGACCTCTTTCAGTAATGACTGACTATATGATGATATGACTCTTTGGTGGTAACTCTTTACTAAGTTTGTCGTGTCATTTTCCTTTAGGACGTTGTTGTTTCTTCTTCTTCCTCCTATTCTATTTCTTCTTCTCCTTTTACTTCTTTTTGTTCGCTTGAAAATGTAGTATATAAATAGTCTATATATATAATGTTGTCTCGTTTAAATACGTTACTGACTTTTGTAGTTTACAAACAGGTCCACAGAGTTTATCACACAGTGGTATTTCTATGGTCCAGTGGGTTTGTCTTTGTACATGATATTCAGGGCCGTTCTGTGGAATGTGTAGAATATGTTTAGGGTGTCTGTCTGCACGTACATATGGCGGAGTTGTCAATCTTTAATCTTGTGTTCAAGTGGCGGAGTTGTCAATCTTTAATCTTGTGTTCAAGTGGCGGAGGTCAATTTTTAATTGTGTGTTCAAGTGGCGGAGTTGTCAATCTTTAATCTTGTGTTCAAGTGGCGGAGGTCAATTTTTAATTGTGTGTTCAAGTGGCGGAGTTGTCAATCTTTAATTGTGTGTTCAAGTGGCGGAGTTGCTCGTGTCCTGTTCTAAGGCGCAACAAAACAGTTTGTTCTTATCTGTTCGTCTTATTGTAATTGTCTTGTGGTACTATTGATGTATTTCTCATTGATTTTATCCTTTTTTCTGTTGGTAAGTAATTGATACACTCAGTTACCTATCTGCAGCACTTTCGTTGCCAGTCCAACTGCTCTCTCATTTCCTGGTATTCCACAATGAGATATTATTCACGGAATGGCAATTTTGCGCTGATTACTCAGTTCAGACAGAACTGGTAGATCTGGCATTATTCCTAACTTGAGTTCTTGGAGTGCTCATTGTGCATCTGTCAGACATACCTCAGATTGTGGACCGAGATTAGTGTTCAACAGTGATTGGTGTTCAACAGTGATTGGTGTTCAACAGTGATTGGTGTTCAACAGTGATTGGTGTTCAACAGTGATTGGTGTTCAACAGTGATTGGTGTTCAACAGTGATTGGTGTTCAACAGTGATTGGTGTTCAACAGTGATTGGTGTTCAAGAGTTACTCAGTTGCCACTTTGATTGCCCGAGTTTTTTTGCATTATAATCATGACATAATTTCCCGCTTGGTACTCTCACGTATCCCTAATGTTGTTTGAGTACTCTATGTACACTCCTACTATACCATTTGGTACTGTATTCTGTGCTGACTCATCTGTGTATGCTCTGACCCATACGTCTTGTGGGTAGTCTTCATCCAGGAAACTGAGAATAAATGTCCTACATTGCACTTGTTCTGTTCATACTTGTCTGGACAGTTCACTTTTCTCTGTTTCACGCGCTTCTTCTCATCCAGATCGAGATGTCTCTTCGTGGTACATCTCCACTTAAATCGGTCTACTGCTTCGGCCTCCCAGGATCTCAGACTGCGGTGTAGGGCCTTCATGTCACGCTTACACAAATCTTTGAACCTCAGCTGCGGTTCGCCGACTGTTCTATTGTCATCCGTCATCCATAGAGGACATGTTTAGAGAAATGGCCATATTTCCTACGATTAACATGACCAAGCCATCGCAGTTTTCTCTACCTAAGGAAAGTGTACATGGCAAACCCGTACGAGAGTGCACCTGTATATTTGACTCTCTGATGATAGTTATATGATTATAATAATGAAAGTTGAACATCAACACACAAACACATTTCTCACCACTCCACTCGCATGCGCCCAATTGGATCTCGTTGGGCGCTGAGGCACAGACCATGTTCCATACCCTGTCCTCATAGTAATTGTCGTGTTCACTTTCCAAAGATTTAATGGCCTGATTTTCCGGACACTCGATCTTGAAGTGCTGATCGTATTGAGTCATCCATTGACCACTGCAGCCTGCCCAAATCAACACCAGAACAAGACCTGTAAACACTTCCATGACCGTATTACCAGTTTCACGTCCTTCTCTCGTGTCGCCGCAAGGAACAATGGATAAACCCCGAACCGAGTCAGTAAAATATGATGTAAATGTTTTTAAACTGTAGTCACGTTGCATACAATCTGTTCATCTTATCAGATACTTTTTTTAAATAGATATTAGTCTTGTAGGTTCGTGGGAAAATCTGTGTGGTCTATTTCAACACTTCCAACACTGCATAGAAAGTTAGGCTTGTGCAGTTAACAGATATTACCAATTCTCTTATCTGTAAAGGAACATTCTTTGAAATGATCGTGTATATTTGAATGTCTGGTATGTTATGTTAAGCAGAATCGATATCACGAGACTCTAGGCAGGCTCATAGTGCTCAATCCGTTTCAGCCTGAGGTACCACCTATTCAATAAACTGAAGATAGGTGGCACTGACGAACGCCCCTGTGGTACAGGGAAAATGACCACTGAACATCTGCTGCAAAACTGCCCGACATACGAGGACCAGAGAAAGCATATGTGGCCATCACCAGTGGCAACACTAGACAAGCTCTATGGCAGTGTCGACAGCCTCAGGATGACAGCTGGTTTATTCGAACCAATTAAAGTTGACGTATGACAGCTTACGAAGAAGAAGAAGAAGAAGAAGAAGAAGAAGAAAAAGAAGAAGAAGAAGAGGACGAAGAAGAAGAAAAAGAAGAAGAAGAAGAAGAAGAAGAAGAAGAAGAAAAAGAAGAAGAAGAAGAAGAAGAAGAAAAAGATATTTGGCCGAATATACAATTGAGCTGTTGGAGCAGTCTCGGAATCAAACCATTAACATATGAAAATGAAGGACTCAGCATCCTAAGATCAGAGGTGGCAAATGTGATAAAAACTAAGATGAAAGGGAAAGCAACAGAGCCAGACACCATGAACATAGAAACATAGAAAATATAGAAACATAGAAACATAGAAAACATAGAAACATAGAAAACTTAAAAACATCTGAATCATTATTTGGTACTTGTAGTTTCCTGTGCGATATGTTACGAACATTGCAATTTAGCCCTAGCCATCCTACATTTTAAACCTAGTAGAAGCCACACCCCTGTTGCCTTGCGGAAAAACTGAATACGGGAACGGCTTCCGGAGAAAACCCTAAAGCCACATCTACATCCTGTGTTATCTCCAGTCGTCTCGATAATGTCTTGCCACTGCCCAAAGAAAGCTCAGGACGAGGTAGTGAAGTTGACAAATTGCGAAAATCTTACTCCCTTTAATCCAAATCACGGTGCCAGTCAATCTTCTTCTTCTTCTTCTTCTTCATCGTACGCAGTCAGCCAGTAACCATTATTTTCTCGAAAAAAGCGGCGATCATCCTGAGGCTGTCGACACTGCCATATAGCTTGTCTTATGTTGCCACTGGTGATGGCCACATCTGCTCTCTCTGATCCTCGTATGTCGGGCAGTTCTGCAGCAGATGCTCAGCGGTCATTTTCCCGGTACCACACGGGCATTCGTCGGTACCACCTATCTTCAATGTGTTGAATAGGTGGTACCTCAGTCTATTGTGGCCAGTGCGAAGTCTGAAGACAACGACCTGCTCTCTTCTGTTCAACTGGTAATAGGCATCGTTTTTGGTGTAGCGGTATGTTCAGTTTCCCATTTGGTCATGTATCTGGCTTTAATAAGCCGTTTTGACTCTTCGTACGTCATACTAGTATCTGTTTGGGGTAGTATTGCACCTTCTTTTGCCAGTCTGTCTGCCTCCTCGTTGCCTTGGATGTTGCAGTGTGATGGGACCCACTGTACCACTACCCTTTTTGGGGCGGACTGCTGGCATAGTTGACAGAGTACTGCTCTTAAGTCATTAAGCTCAGTGTTTTTATGGCTTTATAGCGCTGTGACTACGGCCAGAGCATCTGTAAGCAGGACTGTATGGCTTTCATTTTCTTTATGTGTCACCATTTCTTCCACTGCCGCCCTCAGTGCCTCTGCCTCCGCTCTGAAATTGCTTGTGTACTTACCAGTAGCGAATGACAGTGTTATTTTTCTGCCATTTGGTAGGTTCAGGAATGCTCCTTCCCTCTGCGTTCTGTGTAGTGTTTGTTACAGAACCGTCTGTGAATGCATGGGTCCAGTCCATGCTTGGGTAGTTTTTCGGTATAAAGCTTAGAGTAGTATCTCTTCTTTCTTTTTCAGTCTGGCAGTTTTTGTTTCCAATACCTGGTATATTTTCTACCACCTCAGGAAATATATCCTGCCTCCAGGTAGGTTTTCGTACAGTAGTCGTGGGCTTTTGTGTTGTTAGTGCGTTAATGGGATCTTCGTGCATCTTTGCTTTGGCTATTTCTGCAAAGTTTCTCCGCTTTAGTTTCCCATTTCCCAAATTGTTTAGTCTCTGGTGCATTGGATGGTCAGTCAGTCTTCTGAGTTTCTTTGACTGCAGCTGGGCTCTGCAGTCTCTTCTGTCGGTCATGGATTGCAGTTTTGTAATCTTTTCAAGTTCTGCAATTGGCGTTGACTTCATGCCTCCTGCTATAACTCTCATGGCTTGGTTTTGAAGTTTGCTAACTTTATCGAAGTTCGCCTTTGCTGCTGTTGTCCATGCCGCAATGCCATACTCGAGAACTGGTCTCACTCTTCCAGTGTACAGTTTCTTTAGTATACTTTCGTCTGCTCCCCAGCTTGTGCCAGCAAGTTTCCTCATGATTGCCATTCTTTCTCTGGCTCTCATTCGGTTTCTCTCGATCTGACTTTTCCACGTCATGCGCCGATCAAATGTGACTCCCAGATAGTTTGTGTTGTCGTTTGGCTGCAGGAATTTGCCCTTTAGACTTAATTTGGTGTATTGTGGTTTGATTGAAAGCGAGAATATTGTACATGTGGTTTTCTCCTCGTTAATTTGACCAGCCATGAGTTCGCCCACTCTTCCAGCGATTTTAGGGCCTGCTGCATCCGATTTCTCTCTATGGTGAGATTCTTTTCAGAGGTCCACATAGCCAGATCGTCTGCAAACATTGAGCTATGGACTCTTCTTGGTATATTCTCTGTAATGTCGTTTATATACATCAGGAAGAGTGTGGGTGACAGTACTCCCCCTTCGGGTGTCACCTTTTTGCTCATCTGCCCTTGTACTTGGACTCTGGCCGTTCTTTTTTTTTTAGGTAGTGGTTGATCCACTTGTACATTCTCCCACAAACTTCACTTCTCCTTAGCTTGACTCTAAGTCCGTCTTTCCAAACTTTGTCAAATGCCTTTTCCAGGTCCACCCAAACAGCTACTGTGTGTTTCTGTGCCTGGTAGGCATCTTCTATTTCCTGGGCTATGAGGATGACCTGGTCCTCAGTGGATCTGTGCTGTCTAAAGCCGGCTTGCTGTGGAATTAGTATTCGTTTTTCTTCCAGATGCCACATCAGTCTGGTGTTTATCATACGTTCCATCAGTTTGCCGACACGGCTCAGTAGGCTGATAGGCCTGTATCCATTTGGATCTGTTTTGTCCTTTCCTTTTTCTGGTACTGGTACAAGTACTGCGTCTTTCCATGCCTGGGGTACAATACCCCTTTTCCAGCTTTGGTTCAGGACTGATAGCAGTTTCCTCTTCGCTGTTTGGCCCAGCCCCATCAGCATTTCGTTTGTTATCCCGTCTTTTCCAGATTTCCTTTTCTGTAATGTTCTCATGGCCTCTTCCATTTCACTCATTGTTAATTTGACCATCATATGCTCTTCTGGAGCCGTATTGATGTTGTCGTTCCCCATTTTGCTCTTCACTAATGTCTGTATGCCTATCGGCAGGGACCTCGATGTGGTTTGCTCTGGCCAGTCAATCTGAAACCCATTTCACGGGATAGAGCAAAAGGGAACAGTTAGTCCACACAACTGAAAAGAGAGAGTGATTTTACTAAATACCTTCTTTTTTTTTAAATTTACTTGCATCACCAAAATTCTGTCGTCTTCCAACAATCTCACGTCTTCACCGAGTTGATAAATCAATAACCACCTGAAGCAAACATTGATGATGACTCAGGAAGAGAGATCGATATGAACGATAAACATTTTCAAAAAATAAAGTTGACAATAGAACGTCGAGCAGCACAAATAAATCAAACACAAACGCAAATTCAGAAAAGGAACAGCAAAATAAAAAACAATTACACTCCAGTAGTTCCAAAAACAAAACAAGTCTTAGTATAATAAACGTTTCCACCTAGAAACATTTTTTTTAAACATTTGCTCGTTTCTCAAGTCCGGTAAGACCATTTCGTAACCAGTGATTTTGTTAGGGCATTCATGAAGACACCCCCTCAACCACAGTGAAACCTCTCGTTGAGCGACTGATGCCTCCTCTTGTCTGTGATTGTTCCATTATTGTCAATTGTCCTCCAACATCTTTTTGTGACCAACTCTTTGTCATCCTTATTGCACCTGTCCGTGCACGAGCGTATTTTTCAGACGGTGTGACCTCGTTATGTGACCGTACCAAGTGAGTTTCCGTCTTTTGGCCATTGCCAAGAGATTTTCAAAGGTCCCTATTGCTTTTGTGATTCTTTCTTGTATTTCTTGATATGTATGGGACATTTAGAAGTCTTCCGAAACAACTCATCTCCAACGGATGTATCCTCCGCTGCAGGCCAGTTGTAATTGTCCATGTTTCACAGGTAAAGAGGAATATATGTACAGAGAGCATAAGTAGCTTGCTACTACCAGCGTTTTTAGGGAGGTCTAGAAAGGTCAAAGTAGCCTCATATCAGACACCGCCGTCGGGGATGAAGCGTTAGAGACTTCATTCTGCGAGGCCACAGCTTGTCAGGAAAACATTAACAGCTATCGTCATTCATCATCATCATCATAGGCGTCTCGGTCTCTGTAGACCATACGCGGGGCGCCCTGTGAGTCTTGTCCATCTCTGTCTCCTGTACTTCGACACTGTCTGCTATGGCGGTAGAGGCCGATCCGAGAGTGACAGTCCCCGTCAGCAGATCGCTCAACAGGCTGAGGAAGCTGACTCCCCTGGGTGTTCCTGGACCTCTTCAGTCTCTTTTCTCTGCAGCTAAAAGGCTTTTACGAGCGTACCCTTCACGACCCTTCCCTACACCAGTCGGGTGGGACTTGAAACCCATAGACTGCCAGCTCCCGTGTTGTGCCCTCACTCAAGAGCGAGGCTGGATTAGTCTTCCGAGCGGAAGTATGGGGCGCTGAATGGGGAGACCCTGAGCTGTCCAAATTGCAGGATCTCTCTCTCGGCTTCGCTGGTGTAATCTAAAGTAATGCAAAGCATAACAATTTGGAATCAGCTCAGCTACAGGAGCTGCGGGAAATTTTGAAGCCATCCATTTTAGGTGGCTTCTCTATCTGGTTTTACTCCCGTAGCCTTATATTCTTCCCAAGTTTCCACAAGGCAATGGAGTCGTTGCCCGCAGATACTATTTACTCGAGACATTCGATGATGCTCTCATAGTCCCAGTACAAACCATAACTCGCTGGCACTTGTGGGTTTAAAATCAGTTCCCCCTCTCCTAGGCAAACTGCATGATCAAGCTAACGAGCATCGTCTACCCGGGTTTAGAGTCAAAGTTTACCTTCTCTAAGATTGGCTGCCAACCAAGGCTAATGAGCCTAATCTGCCCGCCCCCCAGTTATACCGCCGTTTGAACCCTGAACATCTGCCACTAAACTTGACTCACTTTTAATTTGCAATCCTTGAATAAAAGTGATAATGCAATCCAATCTTGTTTGTTTTCCGATTTATTAAAATAAATAAAGCGAGGCAGCGGTGGTACTGTAGATTAAAATGAAGTGTAAAAAACATGTACAGGTATGTTCAAATCTCGCGTTTGAACGAAAACAGAAATGAAACCCAAGTTACGATTTGAATGTCTTCATCAAATGACAAAAACATATTAACTACAGGTAACACTGGAAAGCAAGGTAGGGGCCGACCGAGAAGACAACGTACTCAGAGCATCAAGAAGACGTTGTATTTGACCTTGGAGCAGGTGGAAGACTGGCGAAAGGCAGTTTCCTACAGACAGGCTGTCATGAGAGCGACGTTCTCAAAGGACATGCTACATGATGATGATGGTGATAGGTAACAAATCAAAGAAGAAGGGAAGAATACGTAAAATAGAATACCAACGTTGTCTCCAACTGTCTCTATCCTAGGCTATGGAGGTTCAGGGGGTGATAAGCTTTCCTTTGAACGTATCCAGAACTTTGTAGTGAAGTGCAAGGGAGTCGGAAAAACGCATTGTAGCGCTACACCGCAGTCTTTCTACGATCAAAGATTGTTGTTTGTCAATTGTTTCTAAAGAGGACCACATTATCATCTGTCAATGCTGGAAGTTGGTTTTGATCAAACCAATGCCAGCCCGAAAGCGTCTGTCGCACTAAAGGGAGAGAAGCGCTGTCTGACCGTTCTACAGAAGCAAATCGTCTCTTGCCTTTCGTGTCGCTCGTCTCTTGCCTTTCGTGTCGCTCGTCTCTTGCCGTTCGTGTCGCTCGTCTCCGTGCAGCTTCTTTGATTCTTGTCTGCTCCATATGTGTCGTCCCAGAGAAGATTTTACTACGCCAGGCAGAGCGATCAGCAGCATTGTTCTCCCAACTATCAGGGCAAGTGCTGTAGTTCTTCAGTGAGGCTTTCACAGTGTCTTTTTAACGTTTTATTTGGCAATCGCAAGCTCGCTTGTCTGACCCAGGCTCGCTTGTCTGACCCAGGCTCGATTGTCTGACCCAGGCTCGCTTGTCTGACCCAGGCTCGCTTGTCTGACCCAGGCTCGCTTGTCTGACTCAAGCTCTCTTGTCTGACTCAGGCTTGCTTGTCTGACCCAGGCTCGCTTGTCTGACCCAGGCTCGCTTATCTGACTCAAGCTAGCTTGTCTGACTCAGGCTTGCTTGTCTGACCCAGGCTCGCTTGTCTGACTCAGGCTCGCTTGTCTGACTCAAGCTCGCTTGTCTGACTCAGGCTTGCTTGTCTGACCCAGGCTCGCTTGTCTGACTCAAGTTCGCTTGTCTGACCCAGGCTCGCTTGTCTGACTCAAGCTCTCTTGTCTGACTCAGGCTTGCTTGTCTGACCCAGGCTCGCTTGTCTGACCCAGGCTCGCTTATCTGACTCAAGCTAGCTTGTCTGACTCAGGCTTGCTTGTCTGACCCAGGCTCGCTTGTCTGACTCAGGCTCGCTTGTCTGACTCAAGCTCGCTTGTCTGACTCAGGCTTGCTTGTCTGACCCAGGCTCGCTTGTCTGACTCAAGTTCGCTTGTCTGACTTAGGCTCGCTTGTCTGACTCAAGCTCGCTTGTCTGACTAAGGCTCGCTTGTCTGACTAAGGGTCGCTTGTCTGACTTAGGCTCGCTTGTCTGACTCAAGCTCGCTTGTCTGACTCAGGCTCGCTTGTCTGACTCAAGCTCGCTTGTCTGACTAAGGCTCGCTTATCTGACTCAGGCTCGCTTGTCTGACCCAGGCTCGCTTGTCTGACTCAGGCTCGCTTGTCTGACTCAGGCTCGCTTGTCTGACTCAGGCTCGCTTGTCTGACTCAAGCTCACTATTGAATATTAACTTTGGAAGGCGCTTCTCTGACATTCGGACAACATGGCCAGTCTATCTAAGCAGCGATTTGCAAAGAGTTGTGTGGATGCTTGTCGTGCCAGCCCGCAAAAGAACTTCTACATCTGTCATCCTATCTTGCTCTTTTAGGTTCGACGTACTCCAACGTCCACTCTTTCTTTTGAGCATGTGGTCTGTCCACCGATGTTTTGTCTTGAATGCTGTACCTCTGCGTCGCCCGCAATATATAATTATCTTCTGTTAAAATTGTGGAGGTTCTGCGTACGCTGGTTACTGAGAGTAAGGTCAACCATGTGTCTCCCAAGAGTAAGGTCGACCAAGCGTCTCTCAAGAGTAAGGTCGACCAAGCGTCTCCCAAGAGTAAGGTCCACCATGTGTCTCTCAAGAGTAAGGTCAACCATGTGTCTCTCAAGAGTAAGGTCAACCATGTGTCTCTCAAGAGTAAGGCCAACCATGTGTCTCTCAAGAGTAAGGTCAACCATGTGTCTCTCAAGAGTAAGGTCAACCATGTGTCTCTCAAGAGTAAGGTCAATCATGCTTCTCTCAAGAGTAACGTCAACCATGTGTCTCTCAAGAGTAAGGTTAACCATGTGTCTCTCAAGAGTAAGGTCAGCCATGCGTCTAAAGAGTAAGGTCGACCATGTGTCTCTCAAGAGTAAGGCCAACCATGTGTCTCTCAAGAGTAAGGCCAACCATGTGTCTCTCAAGAGTAAGGTCAACCATGTGTCTCTCAAGAGTAAGGTCAACCATGTGTCTCTCAAGAGTAAGGCCAACCATGTGTCTCTCAAGAGTAAGGTCAACCATGTGTCTCTCAAGAGTAAGGTCAACCATGTGTCTCTCAAGAGTAAGGTCAATCATGCTTCTCTCAAGAGTAACGTCAACCATGTGTCTCTCAAGAGTAAGGTTAACCATGTGTCTCTCAAGAGTAAGGTCAGCCATGCGTCTAAAGAGTAAGGTCGACCATGTGTCTCTCAAGAGTAAGGCCAACCATGTGTCTCTCAAGAGTAAGGCCAACCATGTGTCTCTCAAGAGTAAGGTCAACCATGTGTCTCTCAAGAGTAAGGTCAACCATGTGTCTCTCAAGAGTAAGGTCAACCATGTGTCTCTCAAGAGTAAGGTCAACCATGTGTCTCTCAAGAGTAAGGTCAGCCATGCGTCTCTCAAGAGTAAGGTCAGCCATGCGTCTCAAGAGTAAGGTCAACCATGTGTCTCTAGAGTAAGGTCAACCATGTGTCTCAAGAGTAAGGTCAACCATGTGTCTGCCAAGAGAAAGGTCGACCAAGCGTCTCCCAAGAGAAAGGTCGACCATGCGTCTCCCAAGAGAAAGGTC